>JAHDVE020006200.1:0-17066 GCA_022606495.2 Halesus radiatus
GGGATAGGGATAGGGATAGATAGGTAGGGGTAGGATACTGGTAGGGGGAGGAGTAACACATCACAACCTCAAAGCCTTACTCCGAACCATTCATAACCCCAGCCGGATACTTCAGCTAGTACAAAAAAAAATTATAATATATATTTTTTTAATTATAATCCAGGTGGATATATACTGTATAAAAAAAAAAAAAAAACTATCCCAAGAAATGATACTGTAAATCATAAAACTCTTAGAATATAATAACTAAGTACAAAATACAAAATGAACTCAATCGCTCGAATACAACATTTATACAAACGTCACAAGTCACAATTACACGAACACTACATAAGACAACACAATAAATTGTACACGAATACAATAAACACAAGTGGTATAGACCAAGAGGGTGTATGTATATACAATCTCCTTCCCGATAACCTGAAAACGGAGAATCGAATAAACACATTTAGGAAAAAACTATTCAATCTTCAGATAAGTGAGCAAAATTACTAATATGAATACTGTTACTTTAATTTTTTTATTGTGTGTATCGCTTTGTTGCGTTATAATTAATAAATTAATAAGAATTACTTTGTTTAAACCACTGTTTATAATACATCTACATGTTTCGGAAGCAAAGCTTCCCTCATCAGGATTAACAATATAATGTTTATTATTTTGATTCATTAGGTATGTTAATTTTTTATGTGAATACACAAAGAAGTTCCACTGCTCGTTCATTTCATTTTTGACCTCACCTACTACGCCACTGAGCTCGTCAATGGAGTATAATTACATCTCGAGTCGTACAGTAATAATATAAAAGAAAACACATGGCATCTCATTATTACGGCTGCGTTAATATTGTAGTTTTCTATTCTCAGATCAAGCAGTGAAGGCGGACAATGAAGAGCCATTCTCGTGTTTTTTTCTCCGGGCGTAATTAAAAGTTAGAGAAACGTCTCTGGTCCTTTGAAAGGTCGCCCAAGGTCACTTTTAATTATTAACCCTTTCGCTGCGAACCTCTCCAAAAACTTAATTACGGCCGCAAAACATGTTTACGGCGGGACGACAGCCCTTACGGCCTTTACTGCCTCTACGGGCCTGTTTTACAAAAAGCCTCCCGAGTACGCACCGGAACGCAAATAGAATAATTAATGTGCCGTATTAATGAAAGGATTCCGTGAATTCCAAATCTTCAGCGAAAGAGTTGCAAAGAGCAATCGAATTATGACGAAATTGTATTATCGCTCAGAATTTGAAAAGGTTTTTGTTGGTTCTGATTTCTTTTCGTTCGGTAGATGTTTTCCTTTAGGAGTAAATATCTCCATTCCTCAGTAATATCAAAAACCATAGAATATTATAATACTCGCAGCATCTGATATTGAGATAGAAACTAGCTAAACCATTGCAGTCATTTCTCGTTGAAATAATCGATTATTAAGATTATCAAACATAACAACATTTACATTAAATATAAATAATTAATTTGTCTTTTTTACAATATTTTTATTATTCTTAAACATAATTGTATAACTATATCACAATAATACTATACCATAAATACGTGAACACCTTAGTGCAGGTTCTCCTTGTGAGGTGTCCACGATACGCTATTATATATTAATAATTTACAGTACGTACATATCATTCTATATAATAATTGCTTGTATTTTAAAATTTGTTTATAAATATAAATTAATAAATAAAATTTTAAAATTATTCAATTACCGCACAAGAGTCCCAACTGATCCTAACCGTCTGGAGCCAATGAGACTGACATCCCCATTTTGGGTATATTGTGAGGCGTAGTGGGGAGGGTATGGAGATGGGATAGAGGAAGGCGGGAAAGTACCGGGTTCTTCAGATCTGGTCACCAAACACGGCTAAGCCATTTCAACCAACGTTTCGATTCTGAATGGTGGTCTATCTACCGCTTTGGAACGTGCCGCAACGCATTAGCTTTCAATGTTGTAATCATTTAATTTAATGCAGTTAGCAACATCATTATAATCAAATTAATTAATCTGAACGTTCTATTGATAAATTCTTTTCACTTTTTTTTTGTTTTAATTTAATGTAAATCAAATTTAATAATCTTATTATTAAATTTAATGGAGTTCTACGAATTAAACACAAAAACAATGAATTCTTTTCACTTAATAATTTTTTTACTTGTTTAATGTGTAAACCTATTTTTATTGACTTTGTCCTCATCGCAAGTAGTGAAGTTATTGCTTTTATATTTTTACATTAAACTATAAAAAACGTGTTTGTAAAAGTAAAAGTACGTAACTTGTATTATTTGTTCTTATTAGCTTCGCAATCGCTGCTTATCTGTAGCAGCGCAGGAAACCTTAATTGATTATAAGGAACTCCAGTTCAATATTGTTATTTTATTTTAACAATAAAATACCAGCATAATTTATTTTTTTTAATGTTACTTTTCACATTTAATATAATTTTCAATTTTTCAAAGCCCGCCGAAATGCTCCAAATCTATGACCGGCCGGTGTTTATCAGTTTTGAGGTTAGAATGTCAAATTTTAGAAGGTTATAATGTCAAATTTCAAAACAAGGATGAGCTTTACCGTACATAATTTTATTTTCTATACATAATAAACCATAACTAAACACAAATAATAAAATTTTGTACCTTTTTAGAAACTTTAAGTCAAAGAATAATAATAGTATTGAGCATTAACATTATTTAATTTATTTCGTGAATAATAGTTTTTTTTTATATTTACAGTCACTCAAATTAAGTTAAACTTTCGCCAAAACTAAAAAAATACATATTTAAAATACAAGACAAACTCGAAAATTAAAAATATCCATACTAATCCAAAAACAGATGCGCACGTAACGGTAGATGTTCCGAATGCAATGATACCAACATAAGAAGGTGTTTTGATGCGGTGATTTTTTATTCTCTTTTAAATAACTATTTATAAATTCTACGTATAACTATATATAATAAAAGCTATATCATCGTCGGCGTTTCCTGATCTATATGAGTATATACTTTTATTGGCCTACGTTACCGCATCATGAGTTCACTATTTTGCCTATTTTTCAATAGATATTGATATCTTCATATTCATTGAGCATAGATAAATATGTCGTGTGAACATATTACTAGGAATCTCCCGTCTCCGAATATTATGTTAGGTATAACACATACATCCCGTGCTCATGTAATATGCTAGGCTACGTTGGTGACAGCTTGCTACCAATTTTCGACTTTATAAATCTTATTTCAGCTGAATTTAGCTGTTGTTATCGTGTACGGAAGGTGATACTTTGAATATGGCGCATTTACTTGCTGTTATTATTGAATAATAATTGTACTGGAGCTATACATTAATCTTTACCTAATATTATTGATAAATAGAACACGATTGTACCCACTTGTTAGTTCGGTCGAGTATTTTTTTAATATTTATAGTTAAGTTTTTAATCCAGCAGGACTGGGTGTGTAGTGCAAAACCCAGTCTGCCGCATCACATGAAATATATACAATATAAATAGAGAAATGAATATAATAAAAAAAAAATTAAAAAATTATAATAATAATAAAAATTAAAAAGGTTAAATAATAATATAAAATCAAATGAAAAGAAAATGTGAAAAAAAAAATTATAGAAATTAAAAAAATAAAATTATTACGGAAAGATAATTACATCAAAATAAAATGAAAAACTTAATAGATAATAGTAACATAGAATAAATAAATAAATTTATTAAATAAATGTTATTGATAAATAGAACACGATTGTACCCACTTGTTAGTTCGGTCGAGTATTTTTTAATATTTATAGTTAAGTTTTTAATCCAGCAGGACTGGGTGTGTAGTGCAAAACCCAGTCTGCCGTATCACATGAAATATATACAATATAAATAGAGAAATGAATATAATAAAAATAAAAAAAAATGATAATAATAAAAATTAAAAAGGTTAAATAATAATATTAAAAAAATGAGAAGAAAATGTGAAAAAAAATATATAGAAATTTAAAAAAAAAATAATTACGAAAGATAATTACATCAAAATAAAATGAAAAACTTAATAGATAATAAGTAACATAGAATAAATTAAATAAATTTATTAAATAAATGTATCACAAGCAATGGTTTATAGGTAATAAAATGTCATTAAAAAAGAATACAAATGACAGTACCTATACCAGCATACAGCATGGGATGTCTTCGACTTTTTCGTCCACTTTCGCAACAATATTACAAAGATTACTCAAAAAATCTTTGACTCTGTGCAGAATCAGGCGTTCCGTTTGATAGATTCGTCTACTTTAACGGTCAGGACCCGAAAATACACACTTTGTTTTCTGCTAACCCAAGAAATACTATACTAATACTGGTAGTTAGGAAACTGTATAAGGTATCAAAATACAACAAAATTAAATTCTGTATGAAATACGTAAAAATGTGAAATGAAATAAAGTAAAACTTTCAAAATTGCCACTCAATTGACAATTGGCAATTGACATTTTGGTATATATTTCATATGATTTATAAGATTGCAATTGGATGATTTTTGTCTTTTGAAACCTCATACATTTTCCTAACTACCGGTATAGAATTTACATATAAATCATTTGTAGTATTGCTTGAGTTAGCAAACTACGAAGTGATGTTTAGGCTTAACGGTTTGCAATGCTTGGAGCACAGACGTCATTTGAGTGCTGTCCCGGTATTTCAACCGAAGATGCTCTGAGGAACTAGCATCATTGATCCTTCGGCCCGGTGCACGGTTGGGAAACACACCAAACAAGCATCCAGCATTTGTACGCGGTTGACATTTATCACATTAGGACGGATCGCTTCAACGACTCGTTCTCGTTTTCAACAGCTCGGCGTTGGAATGATTTTCCGGCCTCTGTGTTTTCTCCATCCCACAACATGGCTTTCTTCAAGACCCTCTACACAGCATCCCCAAAGACCCCGAAAGAAATTATTTTTCTCGGGGCCTCTTGTGTAGAGATAATGTTAAAATAAACTTTTTTTTTCAAAGAATATTTTTTGTAAACAAGTTACTAGCGGTCAAACAATCTAAGGACTGATACTCGGCACTCAATACTTAGAGTTTTCAGAAAAGCTCCCGAAATCCGACTGAAAGCTCAGTGATCGTCATCGGTATCATTTTAAAGAACTTCCCCGAAAGCTCCCGCAGTTAGATAGGTGGAAACAGGCTATTTATAACGGGAATGCCGTACATTAGGAGAAGATGAACGAGCGACCAGCGTGGCCCATTGGCGATAAAACTGGAACTGGCGACTGGCGACATTGACGGAGCACGAGCGGTTAGTTACACTTTTTTCCGACCGCACATTTGTAGTTGTCGGACTTTAGCATTAATGATAATGACATCTTCTTTGCGGTTGCGCCCACCTTCATGATTTCATGGTTCTTGCTTCTTTTGTCTTTCTTGTTACGTTACGTAGTCTTTTCGCAGAACAAGACACGGACTCTTAATCATGCTAGCAGAATGTGAACGACTTTACGTGAGAGAATAATTTAGTATTTCAATATCCTCAATATAAACTTCACGCTTTCCTTGTTTATGGCAGTGAGGCATGCTAATCTCCAAGGAGGGAATGAAGTAGACTGGATGTATTCGAATTTATATCCCTGTGGCGTGCGTGTGGGGTAATAATATTTTGGTTGTTGTTTAATTCAGTGGTACTGAGCGGTGGACGTAATGCTCTGTCGGCCGTAATAATACGCACATTAGATTAATATAAAAATACATGTAAACAAGTTAACATAAAATATAAAGGATGACATAATACATAAAAGAAAATATATGTAAATCCAGTATGTTCACGGAGGGGTGAGTTTCCGGTTTTGCAGCCCTTGTAAGAACCAGGGTGGCTGGAATGAAGGAAAGGATAAACAGCTCCAGGAATATCCTCATAATGAAGGCCCGCCTCAGTTCAGCCTCCAGCATCGACACATACTGGAGAAAGATATTGGTCCCTCGCAATTTAAATTCCGCAGCACCTTAAAGGCTTTATTTTCATGTACTTTTGTTTTAAATTTTTTTTTTTACTTTTTAATTTAATTTTTGTGTTATGTGTATGTATCATTCACCTACTATCTTATTATTATTTAATTTTTAAACTTTTAGGGATATTTTGTATATTGTTTGTAACTATTGTATTTATACTTTGTATGGAATGTGTGGGACTGCACTAACCTCCCCACATACCGCAATAAACATTGATTATTATTATTATTATTGTTATCGTACACGAATAAGGAGCTCAAAAATTGGCCCAAAAACAAGTACTCAATACAAACACTCATTATTGATACACTGTTACCTCAGAAAACCTTTGTAATAGTAAAACTCGACATACCAATACAAACACACACCTCAATCGTATTTTTAAAATTCTCAGTGCTGATTATTCAAAAATTACATTCAAAACATATGTGTACGAGACTTGTAGAGCCCGTACCGTACAAGAATGAAGGGTTTATGTTGAAGTATTATTTATCGAGGAGAGCAGGTCCAGGTAGAGTAGAGTCTTTCGCCTGTTGGTGAGAGCAGGTCCGGGTAGAATAGCGTGTTGATGAGAGCAGGTCCGGGTAGAATTGTGTGTTGATGAGAGCAGGTCCGGGTAGAATAGTGTGTTGATGAGCAGGTCCAGGGTAGAGTAGCGTGTTGATGATAGCAGGTCCAGGGTAGAATAGCGTGTTGATGAGAGCAGGTCCGGTTGATTTTCACGGTGACGCAGCGTTTACAGTTGAGGTATTACTTGGTCCGAGCCGTGAGCGGGAATGAATCCGAATGTGATTTTTTTTTTTTTTTGATTTTACGGATTCTTTCGTAATCCTCTAACTAGCTGGGGCTTATACAAATACCCCTCATGTGTTCTGGCTAACTAGTACTCCGGCACTTTGGCCTTATTACTATTACCATCTGATGGTTTATTTAAATTGACTGAATTTATTAATTACATTTCATGACTTTTAGGGAAAAGATCTTAACTGGATAAAAAACCCTAAAGAATCCGAATGTATCACGTGTATGGGATTTTATAGGCCGTACGGAGGTATTTTCGCAGGATTTTACTTGCACTTGTTGTTGTTGATTTGTTTGTTTCAGAGGTCATTCAACTGACGTGTTGTTATTGATCCAGTTTCGTACAAGTTTTAGCTTGCGTGAATTTTGTTTACGTCTTATTTATGTGCCCGTTTGATATAATATGCTTGTTTTTCTCTTCAATTATTTGAATACATATTATATAAACGCATAAATTTGTTTTGAAGCACTTCCTAACATCTTCCTAACAAGCCCCCCATTGATATGCTTGGTGTAACCCTAAGTGACCAGCTCAGGTATGGTGGCTCCATCGAAGCCAGAATAAAGTTAACCCCACAGAAGCTGGCTGTATTGTACATAGTCCGCAGATACTTTAATAGTACACAACTGCAGACCCTGTACAAATCGCAAGTGTAGAATTTGGCAGCCGCCTCTGGTCGGGAGCCTCAAAATATCTGAAATAACCCTTGACTCTGTGCAGAAACGGGCGGTCCGTTTGATAGATTCGCCTATATTTACAAACGGACTGCATTCTTTTGAGCACAGACGTCAGGTGGGAATGCTGTCCTTATTCTACCGGTATTTTAATGGAAGGTGTTTTGAAGAACTAGCTTTATTGATCTCTTCGTGACCGGTGCATAGTCGGGAAACACGCCAAATGCGCGCCCAACATTTGCACATGGTTGACATTTGTCACATGAGAACGGGTCGCTTCTACGACTCGTTCTTGTGTTCAACAGCTCTGCTATGGAATGATCTGCCTGCCTCTGTGTTTCCTCCCTCCTACAACATGGGTCTCTTCAAGACCCAAGTTCACTCCTTCCTATCCTCTAAATGACCCTCCCCACAGCATCCCCGACGATAGTATAGACCTTGAAGGAAAATATTTCCCTCAGGGCCTCCTGTGCGTAGTTATTGTAAAAAAAAAACTTCAATTTAATACAATGATCGACTGGTTTCGGAAGTACCCTTCCTTAGTCAGGACTATATTAAGGATTACGTTAACACAGGCGTTAATATAGTCCTGACGAAGGAAGGATACTTCCGAAACCGAGCGATCATTATATTAAATTAAATCGGTTTAATACAAATTAATGCGTTTATTTTATAATTATGGGAAGCCACAAAGGAAAAGCCACATTTAACACATCACAAAATATTCGTAATACCAGAACAAGACATGCACATCACCTACCTAAAACAAACACATCCTTCTAGAAAAATACAAGTATAAAATTTAAGCTTATTCTTAGGATTTTAATTCACTTCCTACGCAATTCAAAACATCTAAACTTGTACATTACAAAATACATATATGGAACTGGCTTCAATCGTCCTAAAATATGAGTATATTTTTCCTTATTTTATAAAAAGAATCTCCATATTTAAATTTTATTTTATTTAGATTATTGTGTTGGAATTGCTTGAAGTACTTTTATATTCTTTTTTCTTTTAAAGGTTTCCACTATGCTAAATTAATTTGTCACTGAACAATGCCCGCTATAACACATGAGATTTGCTAGCGTGGAAGGACAATCAATCCCCTGTAATAAAAAAATAAAAAATAAACATTTATGTTAAATAAAATAAATAAAAATATTTAAAAAATAATGGAAATTCGATGTCGATAATCGTAATCAACAGCAATGTGATAATGACTTTTAATTTGTTTGTACTTGTAGAGTTCACTCGATAGGGATAAAGGAGTATCCGGAGAATATTTTACAAGAATTATTTGACGGAGAAAGAAGTCTACTTGGTGCGTTCAAGGGAATCATTTTTTTAGTAGGGTCTTGGTCGGAGTGACGGAAGAGTTTGAATGAATGTATGATTGAAGATGTAACAAGAAGTGTGTGCCAAGACAGGGTTATAACGTTTCATCTTTAAAAAATATTGTGTTATGGTTAGTTAGTCAAAATTTTTGCTATTTCTTATCCAATGTATTTATTTAAAATGACCGCAATAAAAACCAGACCCTCAACAAATGTAACCCGGAATATTCCGATAACACACACCTCACACGGATAAAACACTAAGTATTACACAATCAAACTTTATAATTGCATGCCCACCACTCTGAAAAAATTGCTAACTGTAAATATAATATATACAATTAATCTCAAAAAATATGAACAGCCTGGGTCAAAAAACAAGGTATTCATGTTATTCAAAACATCGTGAAAGGAAACCAAACATAACCCAATACATAAAATACTATGCTTACTTGATAGTTCCTCCTCTCTTTTTCGCGCAATATACGAGTACTTTAATATTATCAAACTTAGTCGGAAGTATCTATTTGAATTAGCCTACTGTAACCAAAACAAAAAAATGTATTTCTTTTCCAATTCTACCTAATTTATATTGCAACACTAAAATATTAAAACAAAACTAATCAATACACATCAATACATCTAACACATCCACGTGAACTCCTTACCACATGTTCTCGTAGTGAGGTGGTCACGACACATATAACACTCCATTCACAGTATCACCTCTTCAAACCTACCTTGCACTCCACCGTACAAAGCACCTTTATTATACTATGTAAAAAAACATATTATGTAAAATGGTTTTATATATTATATAGATATAAATAAATAAATTTGATTATTTTTCTGATTATACGCTCATCTGGGCTTTTACATGGATTTTAGAACATAATATAAAGAAATATTAAATTTTTTTTTTTTAAATATTGAAACCGAAAAAACAAATAAAAAGATAAAAGAAAATAAAAAGATTTCAGTCGCATCTATCGGATTCATCAGAGTGCTGGTGATGACGCTCTACTGTATAAATGAAGTCTGCAAATATAACAACACCTTCAAACCAGATCATGAATCCTATTGGTTAATGACAAATGTTAAAGCTTTTCTTGTGTTCCTCGTCGGTACATTTAAGTTAATAGTGGCGAGGATGGCAGGGCCTAATTTGCCTATCTATTCTCATAACATCTAACCTACCCCAATACAATTACCTCATACCTAACCTGTAAGCAAGTAGGGTCTAATTCAGTATTGACTCAACCCTTCATTTAGTTTCAGTCCGATACCTCGAAACTGGAAACGTTGAGTCATGTTCGTTCATGTTGAATTTCTCTGTTTCTCCCTCTCGCATTGATTACCGCCGGCCAATATCAGACACCCCAACTGTCTGTGTTTATACCTCATAATAATACGGAGGCTCTGCGGACCCCTTGTGCGAATAGGCCCCGCGGGAGAGGAAGGGTTGGACCATCCCTCACACCCTTAAATTCATTGTTGCGACAAATATTTCACGTTTATTGGCAGAACCATACATTCAAGAGTAGCTCGGAAACCAGTGAAAGCGTTTTACATTTTACGATAGTTCGGTTGAAGAAAATTACGCAAGGATAAATGCATTTTAAATTTCGAGATAATAAATGTTATTTAATTCTTTAGAAAATATATTCTTATGCTTTTAGTTAACTGTGACATGTAATTATGGTTTATAGTATACTAGGATTATTTTTTTAATAAATTTATGAAGTTGAGAATTCTTGCTTGTTGTTAGAGCGCTATAATTGATTTGTCTCCGAAAATAATACCTTGTAACGACTATTACTAACTCTAAACAAAGAAACATTCATTTGAAAATTTAATTCATTCCAAACATTTTTTTT
Organism: Halesus radiatus; assembly: GCA_022606495.2. Lineage (NCBI taxonomy): Eukaryota > Metazoa > Arthropoda > Insecta > Trichoptera > Limnephilidae > Halesus > Halesus radiatus. The sequence continues at coordinate 10,704 of JAHDVE020006200.1, forward strand.
TTCTAAATATATCTAAATAATGTAGTTCTTAAGTAGGTACCTATCTTTGTTTTCCATTTTGAAAATATTCTACCCAAACAAAACCTTCTTTTGAATATGTAATCTCTGGCTAACCAGAGTGGTATATCCATGGGCTAACCTCAATACAACATTGCGGGTTCAATGTTTTTCATATTAACTATAAAACGTTATAGCAACGGTTTTACATTTTTGATTTCATTCAAACTATGCTCTAAACCTTCCCGGCACTAATAAGAACACACTGTGTTATTTTCAGCGAAACCGGTCTAGTAATTTTCGAGAAAATCGAGGAAACACGGACATACGTCATTTTATATGTAGAGATTTATGACGTTGATATTAAAAAAAAAAATTATTTGAAATTTTTTAGTGTTTTTTTTTGGGGTAGTAATTACAGAATACATAAATGGATAGAACCGTGTTGTAGGCGTGTGTCTTATTTTTTAAGTGTTACAACTATCCGTAGCCAGTGGGACTATGGCATCCCCAATCGGGGTGTGTTATGAGGCTGATGGAAGTTGTGCGGGATGAGTGATAGGGGGGGGAGGTTACAGAGTACCTGCTATTTAAATCCAGCCACTGAACACGGCTAAACCCATTTTAAAGCAACGTTTCGATTCTGAGTGGTGATCTTTCACCAGGGCGATACTGAAAGTATCCACCCCTCTGTTGTTCTCAAAGTAAGGTCATATTTCACTTACGTCATTTGGGTGAAATTGGTTAAACTTTTTTAATATCGTCATTATTTTTTGAACAGATAAACAATTTCATTTACCTGTTTAGGGCCTAGGATTCGGAAGGACTTTTGTAAATTGGCGACAACAGTTTACTTTCAAATTCGTGTAGATCACACATATCCTAGTAATGCAATGTTCATTTTGAATTAACGTTATAACCCTTTTTAGCACAAAGGTGCTAAGGCCACCAAAATTCAAAAATGACTTTTTGAACTAAATCGTTGCTTTTGCCTTCATTCTAGGCATATTTGTTACAAGTCTATGTTTATATTTATGCAAATTCTAAAATAACCAAGAAAAGGCAGTACCATGTCTCCCGCTATGACTGATCAATCTTTAAAATTGCTTCATATCCAGTGACTTGGGATCTTTGTACGCCAAAGGGTCGATTACTTCTCGAAGGGTACCATATTTCAAGTACATATTGCATTTGACACTTTTTATAAAGTTTGAAATTAATAATTACCGTTAGTTGCTTGCAATTAGCCGAGCAAGCGGGTATTATTACCTCCGAAGTTTCTCATTGTTTCGAAGGGCGAAGCGGCTGTCACGTGAACTAATAACGTAATAACTTGCAGCTTTAATTAAATACAAAAAAAGTACATTTGACTTTATCTTCTTAAGAGGGTAAAGGAAACGTACGCGCTCATAGATAGTGCTAATTTAAATATTTTGTAAAAGAACACCTTTATCCCGTAATGCTTTTAAATATTGAGATGAATTGTTTGTTGGCGGGTGTACATACGAATTATGAAATGGAATAAATTGTTAATATATGAACATTTGTTATCGGCTGGCGTACACACACAGGGTGTGAAACGCCTGAGTTGAAATGGCAATTTACAAGGGGTGGTTGTTCAGCTAGAATATTTAGATGACAAATAGATTAATAGATTTTAATAATTAATAGTACATTTTAATATTTTTTTTCAAAAAGTATACTAATTTAAAGGCATAAAAGAATTTAGAAGCTGACAGGTTTATTGGAGGTGATCAATAATCTTACTTTTAAAGGAAATTTTGTTTTGCGTATTTCTGATGTCACTAGGTAGGGAATTGAATAGCTGAATAGCACTGCATTTAAAACTGATTTGGGCATAGGAGATTTTACGAACTGGGATGTCTTAGGTCTCTGGTTCTTATTATTTTTCACTTCATCAGAGTGCGTTCTGTATCTTCAATTTCTTCGCACCTCAAGCAAATTGGAGAATCGGAGAGGTCTATCAAACACAATATTCTTCCCAGTAGTGCATGTCCGGATCGTAATCTAAAAGTGATCTCATTTCTTACCTCTTCAGAAGATTAACTTGAGCGGACCAAATGTTATTTTTGGGGCGTCCTATACACCCTTGAAGGACTTAAGTTTTAAATCTGCACTATCAATTTATTAAATTTCAATATTTAAAAACAATACGTGCTTAGAGTGTTTTTTTCTTCTAAAATATTGTGAACGTTTCGTTTAACTTTAATTTTATATCATAAAATCTGCTTTTCCGATGCAACAAAACTCCTGAAATTATAAAAACAAAACAAAAAAAAACGTTAAAAAGGGAATATTAAGAACACTTTTAACTACTACCCGACTCCACAAGGGTCCCCCTCTTCGATATAATTATTTTGCCTCGTTAAACAGTAAATACGTATTGCGTTTTGTTTTATATTTATTGGCAGTTAAATTATTATTTAATGCTCTACAGCAGAATTGACGTTATGAGCAGAAAACGATTTTTATATATTACAAAATAACTTTGTTTTATTCGCTTTATTTTGTATTTTATGATCATACGAATAATCACAAAGAAAATAATATAAACAAGAAAATATTGTGTTCACCTATGAACTTCCAGATGTCTGTGCAAATTTCATGATGTCACAGCTCGTCGTGCAAGCGATTTTGTTGCTTCATAAATCTGTCAGTTATAGCTCAAGTATAGTTTGATTTATACAACCAATAGCTTTCAAATTTACAATATTTTCACCAGATGTACAATTGTTCTTTCTGGTTGTCGCATTCAATATTCACGTTTATTCTTGTTTCTGGATTGAGGTGAACAATTTATCTTGATTCCCTCGAGAGTATTTTGTTCTTCGTTATTCTCCTTCATTACTTCTCCATCTTTACCACTTTATCATCAACTTCTTTTCTTCTCCAATTCTTATTTCTAAGTCAACAATCATGAGCACAGCAGTTGCACGCCCTCATTCTGCATACTTGATCGGAAATTCGGAAACGATGCCCATTTATTTGAATTGTGCTCGTTTATCGTAGTGTTTGTCTTGTCTTGGTAATATTTTTTTATTTACGTATTTATTTAATTTATTAACTCTCTATCATACGTGAAATAGTAGGTGAAATTATCTAAGACCTATAACAGTAATTTATAAACGGGATAATTATAACTAGTATTAGTATCATAAGTGCATTCATATTATTGTTATTTAACACTGAGATGGAAAGCATGGAGCAAACACTAAAACATGTACCTTGTTATATATTTTTTTATATTATATATGCCCTATATGGGCTTTTATATATGTATTTAGTTACAATAGTCACACAGGTGCAAAACACATCACAGTAGGTACATAGATAAAATAACGAACAAATACAAGAATAACATAGTGCAAGTACCATTACAAGTAATTAGCTACTATTCAAAACAAAACTACACATTCACTGATACACATTCTAGACACATACATTAATAATTGTTGAGGATGTATGCAATAATCGTCTGTTTGTATTTGTATTCCGAGCAGTTGAAGATATTTACTATGTCTGAAAATGTATTTCCTTTTGCGTGAAGTCTGGGTAAAAGAAAATTTTTAAATTACTCAGTCTTAAAATTATTGTTACAATTGAATAAAATTTTAGATCGCGTAGTTCTAATTGGAATATTAAATGTAATTAAGTTGACAATATCAGGGCTGTCTATAAAACCATTAACAATTTTGAAAATAAGAGTTAGGTCAGAGACAAGTCTTATATCCGAGAGTTTTAATAATTTTAGTTCTTTTAGTAATTTATAGTGTCAATGGGTAATTTGAATTTATAGTTAACACATCTTAGAAATTTATGTTGAACTTTTTCAATGGAGTCGGAGTATAATACACAGAAGCATGAAATTACTACACTGGACCGCAACGTTGAATTATTCTTTAGAATTTTATAAAAAGTCAAAAGATGTCTCATATAAATAAAAAATCGGATATTAATCCGAGACACTGTCTAGTTTGCAATTGTATTCCTTGGGAACTTTTTAATCATTATAAAGATAGCTGCCGATAATATGGGATTAAAAATGGAGAATAATATTTACAAATCTTGAATTTCAGATATGATATCGATGAAGATGACTTAAATTGAACTGGTCTCATTAGCTAAGTTGGTTAAGCGGTTTCAGAGGTCCTGGGTTCGAGTCCCAGATGTGACTGAAATCTTTTTATTTTATGTCTTTTTTTCCGTTTTCATGTTTCATTTGGGTTATGTTAATACTATTTTCTACAATGGTTGAATCATAATATTAAAAATATGCAGTTTACAATGCGAGTAAATACAACAAAATAAAACATGTAAATGCAATATATACATAGTATGTACAACCATATGATTAAATTTCACACAAGCCCGTAAAAACCGATACATATACTCAGGGCATAACATATTTCATTAAATCAAATACATCAAAATTAAAATAGGATTGGAATTATTTGATTTAAAAAAACTTGTAAGTTTATCAATACCAAATATATCGACCAGTTCGCAGTGTTTATTAGCAAGACAATGAATTCTAGTAATTAGTGAATAAATACTTCAGTTAGTATTGAAGTTATTGTTATAATTAAAGGTATTTTTACTATGAGTTTGTCTAGCAGGTGCATTAATGCAAATGAGTTTTAACAATTCGGGGCTGTCAATCAGAGATTTTAAGATTTCGAATAGTATTGTATTGAAACATCTATGTTTTTAAAAATAAATACTATGGAAGAGATCAAATAGAACAAAGTAGATAAATTCTTTTTTTTATGTATAGCTGCCTTATAATTATCTAATGTACGGTTAGTTTCAATTTACTAGAATCACAATGCCCTTGAATGTGACCCCTTCTGATCGACAGCTGGATATGAAAAAGCGTGACGTTTCTGCCCCTTTGTGTTTTTTTTTTTACCAGGTGGGAGATTAACATCGGCGCGTTATTTTAGTAAACACATTTTGATATTACTCACTCTCAACTTGATTAAACGCGTCACTGTTTACAAACTTGTCATATGCTCATGCTTTGATACATAATCTTCTATTATGTACAGAAGAATGTCCCGACCGGGTGGTGTTTGTTTGTTTTGTATACAAATCTGCAGTTTTATTCCGAGCTTGATGAAATTTTGCATACTTGACTTTTGAAACAAGAGGAAGGTCACTGTCTGCTTGAGTTTTCGAAAAACTACCCCCTTCCCTCTTTTCCACACCTTAAAGCAGAATTTTGGTACTGACCTTCGAATTAAGAGGAAACCTACTCTGTAGGGGTAGGGATAACACACAACCTCACAACTTTACTGATAACCATTCAGAACCCCGTGCAACGCCGGGTACTTCAGCTAGTCTTCTATCTTCTTCTTCTTTTATTATACTCGTATAAAGAAGAATATCCCGGGCGGACGGTGTTTGTTTATTTTGCATACAAATCTACAGTTTTATTCCGACGTTGATAAATTGTGCAAAGTTGACCTTCAAAGGATGGGTAAGGTTACTGTATATATGAAAAACTACCCCATCCCCCTTACCCGCCCCTCAAGGCAGATTTTTGGTACTTTTTGATGAGATTTGGACACTCAACGTTCAAAATAAGTGTAAAACTACTGTGGACGGGCAGGGGTGGGGGACGGGAGTAGAGTCGATGTAGAGGTAGCACATATCAAAACTGTCTTCCAAACTATCCATAACCCCGGGAAACGCCGGGCACTTCAGCTAGTACGAGTATAAAACAGAACTAATCAAAATATTTTTAAAACAGAATTGGGTAAAATTAAGCTAAGCATATAAAAGTTTTTGTATAGCTAAATTTCGTCATGTCCTATCTTATGGTATTCTTTAGTAGCTTTATTTTCATGCTCGGTCATTCGTTGACTTTATCCATCCACTTCTTCGCTTTATTCCTGGGGCCCGATTCTGGCTCTTTTTAAGGTTAAACGCAACGTGATACTCGCTCACAGACGGAGCTAATTCGAACCGTAAAAAAACACTTTAACGCATGGATGTAAGTAGGATATACATAATAAAATCCCAGAGTAAAATGTAGATGGGAATTTTATACCAGACATCCAGGGCGAACTCTAAGAAGTATACTACTCTGATAATATACCTATTATAACATAATATAATAATATTTTACAAATCGACCCATTAAAATGCACCTGGTTACTCGTGGTTTATGTAACTACTGGACAGAAACTGCTATTAAACTTATTTTAGCAAACAAGACGGAAATCGCGGGGAAAAAAACAATACAATAAATAAACAATTATTTAAATAAAAACTGACACGAATGACAATATAATTATTTTAATTTTTTGCGAAACCAGTCATTTAATTTGTTAAAATAAAGTG
>JAHDVE020006201.1:0-39392 GCA_022606495.2 Halesus radiatus
ATTCCTATTCTTTATCTAATTATGCACAAGAGTCGGACCATGTCAGAAGTCGGAATAACAGAAGAGAATGTATGAGGCGATGTGTGAATGTGAATAAGTGTATGCCAAGATCGAGTTGTTTGACGGTCCGTCCTCTCGGCCTACCCCTGCGTTAGTTAGTTGGTTATTTTATTTTGTATGATACCACCAAACGCCACCATTAATAACACTTTTTCGAAATTCGCATAACATCTCCTAATGAGTAATCACGTTCCGCTTGGCGCACGAGCCTAAACCCTTGCATATTGAAATGGCCTTAAATTTTGGCCTTAGATTAAATTTACTGGAGCAACTAGAGATAAACAATCTAACAAGCGAACTAATAATCCTAATACAACGTTCATAAATAAAATAATACATACTATCTATTCACCACTTCTTAGTATTTTTACGAAATCTGAACAATATTATTAAATTTTATTAAAAATAATTCACCATTATAAAATAAATTAACAAAAAAATATGCCATCATTAAAAGTGGGGAAAACAGAATTCGACTATATGTACCTAATATAATGTAGAATTTTAATTGTCACAATTATTTTCTGAGTAAATCAGTGTTTACCGAAAATAATAATAAATCGTTTCAAACACCATCAAAATTTAAATCTATTATATAAAGAAGAATTTCCCGGATGGGTGGTGTGTGTTTGTTTTGTATACACGTCTTCCGTTTTATTCCGAGCTTGATGAAATTTTGCACACCTGACCTTCAAAATCAGAGGAAAATTTCTGGGTAGGAGGTAGGGGTAACTTTAAAAAACCGCGGGAAATCCCAACTAGTTTGAAATAAAATCATTTAAGTAAGTCGTCCCAATGTGGCCTAGTCACTGATTAAAAATGGCTTTTGACGCCGAAATAGCTGTCACGAAAATTAAAACTAAAATGATTGCAGAACTTAATAATAACTTTATTAAATTTGTATTATTTTATGTTGTATTAAAACACGCATGGATCCTTAGGATCCGCCTCTGGCCAAACTTATTTGCTCATTAGCAACATGACTAATGATTTTTCAATAAGCTGTATTCGCTCCATGTTGGTCTTACAAGAATGTCCCCAAACAGGAGAACAAAAATTGTTTATTTATTTAAACTCGTGTGAATTTTAAAGTGTTGTGATACTCTTTGGATCTGATTTACATAATTAAAGCATGCAATAAAAAAAAAGGGTTCTTATAAAATAAAAATAAAGTTATAGTACAAGTTTGCTTTTGTTTAAAGTATTAAAGTAATTCTAAGATTCAATCGAAGGTCTAACTTATGAATCGCAAATAAATCAACAATTAATTATTTTTTATTCCGTGGTCCATTTACTTTTTACACCATTCTTTTGTTAACTTATAATATTGTCATACGGATATAAGGTTTTCGTAGTAATTTGTATTAAAAAAATGCTAAAAGATGGCATTCATATCTCAATTTTGAAAGAATGGATTTTACTAATTAAGGCGATTATTTTATTCCGCATTGGGTATTCATGGTGTTAATATTTTCCTTCTCTTTCTTTTCAGATAACTAATTCGGCTGGGCATCGCTCGCATCCATCAGATGCAGGTCGCTCTGTCGCATCGGCCGCATCCGCCCTCCGGAGTCGAGATGTTGCTGCATCAGTATCACCATCAGCAGCTACCATCACCAGCCTCTCCTCCCACGCCACCCTCAGCGCGGAGGGCCTCCATCCTGGCGGGGAGTAGGCCCCTTCGTAGGGACTCCGCGAGACGACCCCGCGAAGACCGCAAGGACCACATAAAGGACCACTTCAAAACCAAAACTCTCGAAATAGAAAGAAATCTGGAAGAGGACTGTGATGCAATAGTTGGAATCCCTCCTGAGGGTAGTCCCGCTGATAACCCAACTGAATTTTCAGCATTTGGTGAATCAGCCACTTCTGAAAGTGATGTAATTAATAATAGTAAAAACAAGCTAGTGTCTAGAAACGATCGTTATAATAGTTTATCGGGAAGTCGGTTCTGCTGCGAAGGCAGGTGTTTAAGGTTAGGCAAGTGTAAAAAGAGTGAGTGCAGCGGACTGGAGAGTTGGAGAAGATGGATTTGCCTGAAGATGGAGCAGTGCAGGAGTAGGGGCGGGGATGGTAATGACATGGGCGGGCCGCCCAAAGTCGCCGCTCGGAGGGGATCAGCGCTGGCCGCCTTTCTTCACTTGCTGTTGCTTATCCTGGCCACTTCGGCCGTTGTACGCGCTAGAACTACTGGTAAGTCCCAACATCATCATAATTATTATTTTCACCCAAATAATATGTAACATTGAATTTGAAATTTTATTCCATATAACCGGGTCAGATACACTAAAAGAACCTCCAAATTAAACTGCTCTATTTGACAGAGACAGTTTGACCAATCGATTAAGATCTGCTAACCTCAAAGTACACAGTCACGATACACGGCTGGTGCCATGTCTTGCAGTTCTTTGAAGGTCAACGTAAATCATAAACTCTATTCTTTCAGGACACCGATGCCAATGAAGGTGATCCTTTAGAAATACATTTATGTGACAATATTTTTATATTCACTACAGATAATTCTCGTCACAGCAATGAAAACAGACTGGACTCTCTTGGAATAATTGTTTCTGGGGGAGGCTAGCATGATACAACAAGAATTTTAATGTGATTCGGGTACTTTAGTATATGTGATGGAGTGATTAATCAGCGGTAGTGTTCTTAATGTATTAGTTCCGAGTTCGTTACGGAGTATTATTTCAATGTATTGGAATAACTTATTGAAGCTTATAAAGCGTTGAAATATGTAATCATTGTAAAAGATAATATTAACAAATCTCAAATAAAATATGAAACAGAAAAATACACAAAAAATAGTCAGTCGAATCTGGGAATCAAAGCCAGGGCCTATGTCTTACCGGGACAACAGCCGCTGAGCTTATGGGACCTTATTATTTTACATATACAGCCAAATAATACGAGCATTAATTGAGTGTAATACTGGTAAGTCTTAAATTGGAAATATGGTATCGATAGCAATAACGTAAAATAATTAGGTTTCATTAGCTCTGTGGCCAAAGCGGTCTTCTGGTAAGACAGGTGTCCTGGATTCGTTTTCCGGATGCAATTGATACCTTTTTTTTATTTTCTGTGTCTTTTTGTGTTTCATGTAACACACATATCAGAGTCAAAAACACATCCAACAATCAACCACAAACGCAACAATGGAATTTTTTTTTTTTTATACTATTGTACTAAACTCTACAACAAAATTCCACTCTTCTTCAAAAATCTCATTAACAATACTAAATTTAAATTAAATAAAACACTGGATTACGTTACATAGGGAGATCTGAAAAAGAAAATATATTAACACCAGATACAGACTAACACCGAAACCACTCAACTGCACTTAAAACAAACTGCAATCTCTACAATTTAATATAATTTAATTTCATATTTTATATATGAAATCCTCAGCACAGGAAATCCCAGTGAGTATATCTTTATTTGTTATATTCGATAATTAATATTATCTTCTTCGAAAAGTGTTATTTGATTACAGATTTAAAATGAAAACGTTTTGAACTCTGATTGTATGCTGTAATTAATCTTTTAACCAGCAATTGCTCTAGTCTTAATATCGTCTTCCGCTTAGTTAAATTCCCATTCTGTTATGATCGATCTAGGTGGAAATTCCCTGAATAATATTTTGAGCTGTCCTAGAAAGTCAATTATTACAGTAATCCCTTAGGTTTGGGTACAACTGAAACCTGGCATGCCCGTGTCGGCCCCGAGAACGTTAGCAGTCAAACTGCGGACCCAAATCAATGTCACCCTTCTCCACCGTCCAACAAATAATACAATATAAGTTAACCGTTAGATAGCTGGTAGGCAGTACTGGGAAACGGCTTGTCCTGTAATTATTGTTATGAATTTCGGGGGATTTTAACTGACAGTTGCTAAATATCACCAGATGCGAACGTAGTCTCATTATGATTTGTGATTGTTTCGGAGAATGTCTCGAGTTCTCTGCGAATTGTTTAGCGCAGCAATTCAGAATTTGGAAGTTATGAGTACAATTCATCAGTGTTTTAATTGTAGAGTGGATGGAATACCACACAGCTCTGCCACGACACACAATGTTTGCTTCATCTTCTCTTCTTTACTTGTTTCATAGACTGCGTCCAGTAACTATACATATGGACAGTAACAAAGATACAAAAATACATTTCAACATTAAAGTTAATCAGAATAACACAAATTAATAGACATTTGCATGTCTCCTGAAACCTTCAAGGTTAATGTTAAAGATGTCAAGAGATACGTTATTTAGCAGCACCCTACCCCGTGCCATGCTGTACTGAGCCAACACGTCTGTTTTACCATGTCGTAGTTGTTTGGCACATAGAACTTATAGCACTCGAGGATGTATGGACTTGTTATGGACCAAACTCCTACCCGTGCCATGCTGTACTGAGCCAACACGTCTGTTTTGCCATGTCGTAGTTGTTTGGTACATAGAACTTATAGCACTCGAGGATGTATGGACTTGTTATGGACCAAACTCCTACCCCGTGCCATGCTGAACTGAGCCAACACGTCTGTTTTGCCATGTCGTAGTTGTTTGGTACATAGAACTTATAGCACTCGAGGATGTAAGGACTTGTTATGGACCAAACTCCTACCCGTGCCATGCTGTACTGAGCCAACACGTCTGTTTTGCCATGTCGTAGTTGTTTGGTACATAGAACTTATAGCACTCGAGGATGTATGGACTTGTTATGGACCAAATTATATATGATTTTGTATGCTGCTACTGCAAGGGCCCCACTCCTTCTAGACTGGAGAATTTGGTAGCCCGTCTTCGCAAATCTTCGTCATGCATAAATTTCGGGTACTCGCCGTGCATTCTCATAGATACTTCAGATTTTTTTTCTGGTTTGGGGCCCATACAGCAGAAGCGTACTCTAATGAACCTCATAATGCAGTTGGACATAAAAATCCTTACTCTTGACACCCCTATTCACTAATAATAATAATAATAATTGGACCATTTCTATAGCGTCGCTTTTGTGAGAAATCACCTCAGGGGCGCTGTACAAATATTACTTCCTATTCTTATATTACGTCTATTCTACGAATTTATTACTATATCGTACAATGTTTTTTTGGACGTCCCCGACTTATTTTTCTTACTCGTACACTCTTATTCGTTTCTCCGTTCATATGCTCTATACTACACGTTCAAACCAACTAAGACTCCTTTTCTTAATTTTGATCATTACTCTTACATCGAAATTTTACCTTATTTTTTAATATCTTTCTTTTTTTAAGTAGTTCTCAGTTTCCCAACTATGCGCCGGTGCCGAAGGAATCAATAACGCCAATTCTTCAGATCATCTTCCATTAAAAGGACAGCATTTCCACCTGATGCCTTTGCTCTAAAGTTTGGAATTTCTTTTTTATTAGGTCTTACATAGATTTACTATCTTATTTTTGCTGCATTTAATCTAATTTCGTTGTTCTTCTGCCAGTTCTATGCCTCTGCCTCCCATCAGGCTAGGTAGGCATCACAACTCGACTGGGGACTGCTTCACGTAGGTATTTGTTTCATTCCCTGAATTGTATGTATAGCTATGTGTTTTATTTGAGAGATATCACCCTGACAAGAATGACATTGCAAGCTCGTAGAAACCTTCTTCAGACAGATAAAAGGAGTCAATCGATATTAGTAAAATATTTTATATATCACCTTGTGCTTTTATGAAATTGATTTCGGCTTTGTCCCATTGTCACTATGACCCACCTACCCAGAACAATGCCTTTCGTTCCACACAAATATTTGTCCTATTCGTGTGTTTATTACGACGTCTCTGAATATTCGAGAAGCTCAGAATTCGCCATTTAGGGGAGTGCTTTTTCTTTTACGTGACCTTAATCGTATCAAGCCGAATCTAGGCTGCCAGGTCGCCGCCATTTCCCGAACTACTTGCTGCACTTCTTTTTACAAATAAATGTCAACTGGGCCAGAATGTTTGCTAAAAATTACCACTTTTCAATCATTGTTAGAGGGGACTGAAAAATCAAAGATTGCTTTTGCAATATTCTTTGTAATTTTTTTTATTTTTTGCAAATAATAGTTATATATATACCAATACATTGCAAAAGCGATAAACAATCACAAAACAATATACGAGTAGTTACCATAATTATAGGCGATAAAGGCAATTAGAGCTTTACAACTAGTTTTTAAAAAGGTTAAAAGGTTTTTTGTTTATTAATAGAAAAAGATTTTACATAGTTTTCGACTGCCAAGCTAAGCACATGCCCGTATTATGGCGGTCGATACATATGTTTTTTTTTATGTTAGCACCGCACGACTATGGCATCCCCAATGGGGTATGTTGTGAGGCTGAAGGTATTGAGGAAGGAAAGTAGATGGGGGAGAGGAAGGTGGGGAAGTACCCGGCTATTTCGATCTTTTCACCAAACACGGCTAAAGCCACTTCAAGCAACGGTTCGCTTCTGAATGGAATAAATTATGAAATAACACAATGTAATCAAATAAATTTAACTTGCGCGCGCCACGATTTGAACCCGCGACCTCCGGGTTCAAAACGAAGGATCGTAACTACCCACCTACGGAGACCGTCGTCAAATATGGTAAATTCACATAGCAATTATTTTAAACCCAATGGCGATATGCCAAATGCAGTTGTTGGATTTATTTTTGCAAATATCAGCGGAGCAAAAATATTTACTAAAGGTTTTTCACCACAGTTTTCTTTTATTAGAGAGCATTGAACCTCTGCAAGAACGATTTCTTCAAACGATCGTGTTATTAGGTTGTAAAAAACAAATTTTAACTATGTACCTGTACTTAAACTCCGGTGTTTTCTCATAATGTGTTACAACTTTCTTAAATATTTAGTATTATCCCACATAACACTGGTGTTCTCATGGTGTTTAGCAGCGGAGGTTTTGCAATAGGGGCACTCGGACATGTGCCCCACCTGATTTTGAACGAATTTCTTCTTAAAAATAATACTTTAAATAGAAACCATTGACTCGCATTTAGAGGCAAAGTTACAAGGTGTGATTTTGCAAATAATTTCTGCCATCTCTTGATACATTTTATTAACAGAGACATTCACCTAGTGATCAGCGGACACTGACACATTCTTACCGCTAGCGGGGCACATCTTAAGTGATGGCCGAATATTGGACCCTCTGCGCATGCGCGTTCGTTATTGCATAATTGTTCTATGGGAACGTTTTAGTATGGAAACCGGGCTCAAGTACATTTTGCCCTTGTATGTAATAGAGCCCACAAAATATTCAATTCTACTTCTCGCAATTCTCACTCTTTAGTTAGTTTTATAGTTTCAATGCCTTACGAAATCTAGGTATGAATCGATATAGTCTTTTTACTTTGCTAAATGTTAATTTTCATCGGAAGATTATACGCGGGGATAAAGAATTTTGTTACTTTTTTCGTTTTTATAACTATATTAATGCTGATACCAACCCTGTATGGCAGTGAGGCATGGAATTGGCAGAGGAAGGATGACTCATTCACTCCGGGAATACAAGAAGGCATTGCAAAAAAAAGAAACTTTTATTTGAATACTCCTCAGAGCAAATAATATATTATAGAGATGCCCAGGGATCACGCAAGGGATTAAAATCAAAATAAGAGGAGCGGAGAGCGAGCTAGGCCTGCCGCTAATTTCAGTAAAACGGTAACAAAATAAAAAGGTTCGGCTTGTTTATAAAACCAAATGTTTTTGGTTTGACCCTTTTTATAAATGTTTTTTAATTTGCTTACCGCAGTCAAATTCAGGAGAAACAAACGTGGACGGCAGTGCTGGTGCCAAAATGACTGTCACGTGACTTTTGTTTCCAGCCGTCGAAATCGTACTAAGGGCAAGTCTATCCATTATTATGTCAGTTGCAGGCACGCTTGTACCGAAACCGGTTGACATAACACAAGATAAAGAGTTTTATTAAATAATTTGTTTTTAGAATTCGTCAAAAATCTAGAGGGTCATCAACATTTTAAAAACGTTTTCATCGCATGACATCTTTTACGACGCTCTCAGAGATAATAATCTTGTCGGTTTGGTAGTACCATCTTCTCGTGTAATAAGAAGCACGGCCCTTTATAAAGCGATGACTTTTCCTAACTCGTTTTAAAGAGACGGAGAGTGTAATAAAGAGAGCGACCGAAAGAGAAGCAGAGAGAAAGAGATATTGAGAGAGATTTCAGGGGAGAGAGATGGAGCAGCAACGGAAACGGGGCAACTTTGGTCCGGGAGAGATATTAATATCTGACGCGATTATGAATAATAATGTGTGTGGCGAAACCGGACAGCGGCGCTTCATAACAAAGCCAGCGGGAGGTGGGGCTAGATGGGACACGGCAGATAATACTGTGGGTGTGCGAACCAACCCCATGTCGCACAGTGGACCGGATTTAAAAATGAGTAGCACAAAATTATATTTTGATTTATTTATAGTATTTTTTTTTAAATATTATAAATTTTAGCAAACGAAAGTGAATATAGGTACATACATGAAATTACTTGCGTTGATTTAGTTAGGTAACTCATTTTTTTACCCCTGTGTGTAAAAAAAAGTTTTGTTTTGAAGAGTTTTATCCACTATGTGCATTTGTTACTTAATTTTATTTATTCGCATCCGTGTCATTCGTTAGCGTTCGTAAAACTAACTTAAATTAAACAGGTACAGAAATAATTAGACATTATTAGGTGAGGGTAGGGGTATTGTGAGTGGTGTGGGAAAATTCCAACGAAAAAAAACGCACTCCTTATGTAGGAAGGTTGGGATTCCCGCTTAAGGCGATGCAATGGGAAGTAATGCAAAATCGTGTGTTTTCGGTTTGAGACCTAGAAATATCATAGATGATTTAATTAAATACTGCAGGTAGATCACACCTTGGCCTTTCAATTAACCGGGCATTTTTTCGGTATGTATTTTTATAAGCTTAGAAAAAAATATAGTATCAGACATTAAAAAAATGTTTAAAGCGCAAAATCTCCTATTTATGAACTCCTTTTCCCATATTTTCGTATTGTTCATTGTGATAAATTAAGTTTTTTAGAATTTGACCGTAAAACATTTTTATAATTATGTCTTAGCTTTACAAAATAGAATAAAACTCGCATTTTGGTGATGTTTTTTTTGCGTAAATCGAAACATGCGGCCGATGTACAGCGGGATTTTGAACCTTGTCGCCACCTGCATAAGGAGCGCGTGATTTCGTTACAATTTTAGCCGGTGGGTCACCTTAACATCGGCCGCATTAAAATGTTTTACCGCCATATTCTAAGAAAACTTAATTTTCCACAATGAACAATACGACTATATCCGAAAAAGGTTTTGTAAGTAGGAGAGTTTGCGCCTTAAACATTTTTTTTAATATCCGTTTTTTTTTTTTCAGGTTTTTAAAAAGACACCAAAACCCTGTTAAACGAAAGGCCAAGGTGTGTTCTACTTGCACTATTTAATTAAATTATCTATGATATTTCTAGGCCATCAACTTCTCAAACCGAAAACACATGATTTTGCATTACTTCCCATTGCATCGCCTTAATGTGCTCCTAAATTCGTTCCCTGGCCCACTGTGCGGCGGGGTGAGTACAGACATCATTCTACTCTACCTTAGTGGTATAGTGATGTTGTTGGCTTTTAGCTAAAATATATGGTCGACAGGTAGATGAGAGTCGGGTCCCTTCGGGTAGGAAATTGACCGTTTCATTTAAAATTTCCAGAGCCTAGCGTAAGTCGAGTGTCCGTGAACGGAAGACCGATGGGGTAAATTGGAACTAGAAAAATATTTGGACCTGCTACAGAGAACTTCGCTCTAAACACTTTTTCTGTTGTATTAGCATTATAATAATAGTAGTATAACATAGCATTTATATAGCGCAGTTTTGTGTTATGTCGCTTCCAGCGTACTTTACTATCATAAACCTAAAAATAATATCTTCAAAAGAGGCGTATTCACTTTGTGAAGTCATAATTAATAAATTAATAACAATTATTTTTTTAAACCACTGTTCTTAATATCTAAATATCTACTTGTTTTGGAAGTAAATCTCCCCCTTATCAGTTATATTGTATATCCTAATGCGGGGAGCTTTGCTTCGGAAACAAGTAGATATTTACATATTAAAAAAGTGGTTTAAACAAGGCAATTTTTATTAATTTATTACAAACTAGCTGATGTGTACCCGGGCTTGCTCGGGTACAATAATTGATTTGACAGCGAAAGTAACTATCTCCAATTAAAGAAACATTAATTGAATATTTTATTTCATTCCAAACGTTTATTTTTTCAAAATATATCTAAATCATAAAGTTCTTAAGTAGGTACCTACTCGTGTTTTCCATTTTGAAAATATTCTATCCAAAAACACCTTCTTCTTTTGAATATGCGATTTGTGGCTAACCAGAGTGTTATATCTATGGGCTAACTTAAATAAAACATGGTGGGTTCAATGTTTTTCATACTAATTTTAAAATGTTATAGCAATAGTTTTACATATTGGATTTCATTCCGTTAGACAAACTACAAAAAAAGTAGTTTATCCGGACTTTTTGAATTGTATTTTTTTCTGTGTTAAAAAAAAAAAAATCGAACTACTTTCTAAACATTCCCGGCACTGATAAAAACAATCTGTGCTATTTTCTGCCAAACCGGTCCATTGATTTTCGAGAACATCGAGGACAAAAAATCAAAATTACATTGATTTATATATATAGATAATGGTTTACTAACTCCATTCAGTGGTATTCCTACAGTGTTCTTTTCATATTCTTTACATATTCTATAGATTTTTACTTATTCTTAATATTACTCCTACAGTGCTCCTTAGTAGTCCTTAGGTAAATATTCATCAGATAATATTATGCGATACAAAGAGAACGCATTCATCATAACATTGCACAGATAGCAACATTTTATGACAGGAGTCAGTTTAAGTTCTGTAATAAGAATAATCACAGTTCACGTAAAAAGTGCAACAAGGAGGAAATCGAAACCAAATAAATACCGAAGGTTTAAGAAAATTGTTTATTATAATAAATTGAAGAGAAGTTAAGATTTATCAACCAAAATTTTTTTTAAATTATTTTTTTTTATGGCGATGCAATTTGAAATAATGAAAAATCATCTTTTTTCGGTTTGAGAATTTGATGACATAGAAATATCATAGATCATTTAATTAAATACTGCGAGCAGAACACACCTTGGCCTTTCCTTTAACTTGTGGCGACCTGCATAAGGAGCGCGTGATTTCGTTGGAATTTTATTCGGTGGATCGCCTTAAAAACAAATATATAATATAAAAACAAAAGTCAACCAGTTTATTCGTGGCTTTTACCCAACGCTGAACAAGAAATACATAAGATATTTTATATACCTAAATATCTTCATTATTTCTTTCATCTATTTTTCCGGTTGTACGTTTTGGTTTACACATTCAACTTATAGTATACTTAAAAAGCTGTGCAAAGCTCAATGTTCGACTATTTTTCTACGTACTTCAGAAACACAGTTTTTTAAACTTCATAGCTAACTGATGAATCATCACTTTTGACCACCCTTAGAAAATAACAAGTGTATTTTTATAATACTTCTAAATTTAAGGCATGATTTTAATATTATGCAAAATGTATGCTTAGCGTGCACGACATGCATGCAATTGCACCGACTACGATAAACCCACCTGCACTTGTGCACTTAATAATCCATATCTCAATCATTTAATCACTTTCTGCTTGTATAATGACTAATGACGCTGGGGAATAGGAACCCTCGGCAAAACTGAATAAATCATCAATAATTTTCATCGATTTCTCACAAGACAAAGAGCAGTTGAAGGCAAGAGCTCTGACCTAGATGTTGGACTTGGTATACAGAATGCCCCATTACCTTTCCATGTAAAATGCAGGTTTTGGTAGATGTTTTATAGCTGAGATCGCGCTTAACACGAAATGGACGAAAACCATGTTATTTGTCTTAGACAGGGAAAGAAAATAAACGGAACATGCATAAGATATTAAAATATTCCCATAATAATGACTGATGTTTATATTGTTATAAAAGATGAAAAAAGTCTAATTTAACAGAACATCCAGTCTCAGTATTTCATAATAAAGAAGAAGACATTATGGAGGGTGCCTTTAAAAATTAAGATTTATTTTAAAATTGTTTTAGACAAAACCGTTAGCGAAACCCCAAACGCTCTATCTCAATATGGACTTCTCAGTTTTTCGTGTTATCCGTTATTACGCGTTAGCTGTTTTCGTATTAAACGGTTTTCACTGTCCAAATATTGAAAATACCGCTGTGGATCAAAATAATCATACATTTCATATTTATTAAATAGAACGACACTTGTTCAGTGTGTCCTCCAACCAAAATTCTCCATTTTAGTATAGTCGAAAATATTGTTCATGTTATCCTTTCAACATTGTTCGTATTAACCGATTTCCACTGTCCATATTTCCCACCCAGTATGGTTTTGCTTGCATCGCCGGTATATTCATTAATATTTGATTGTCCGCTTGACCCGAAGTGCATGCCGCCTCGCTAGTATGTGTACCATACGAAACGATGGCGGCTCCACTATAATAATAATTCATGTGGTGGCTTCTTCATTTATTCAGGGATCGGGTGCCATACGGGCCAGCCGGCGGGCGGACCTGATGACCCATTTGCTTGATGGACGGTCATCAGACTGATGAAGGAAATCGATTGATACTGTTGGCTTTGTGCGATTATTCTACCTCGTTGAATATGTTCATAAAGAAAAAAAGCAGCTCAAAATTTACCATTTTCCTCTCCAAAAGATATGACATTTTTAACAGAACACTTCACCTCGGTAGTGGTTCTTTTGCGGAGTTGTTTAAGAAACTTCAATACACATTTATTTGACCGGTCAGTGGCTGAGTTGGCATCGCGTTTGGGTCTCACCCAGGCGTCGTGAGTTCAATTCCTCGGCTGGCTAAGTCCTCCATTACGACACAAGCATCATCTTTCGCTTACTGCGATGGTAGTAGGAGTAATCAAATATTGTAACCAGGGAATATTTGTCTTTCTTTTAAAAAAACTTTAAAAAAGAACATTTACGGTAATTCATTCAAACGCTAACCTCGCACTTCTTAACAATGCACTATTCTACTGTCGTAGTTTTTACTAGGTAGGTAGGTAGGGAGAGTGAAACGCTACATGGCTTCTCTGTCTTGAAACAAATTCATTGCTTCGTTTAGATTACTTCTATATACACTTTTTTTATTTAGACCCTTGACATGTACCGAGTATATGATTCACCTTTTTGAAATATTACATTAACATATATTAATATTATTTCAAAATGTTACATAAAATATTGTGATAAAGTCTCGTTAAACTGGTTGCTATCATTTTGTCAACGGGTTCTTAGAAACAGTCTACATTGAAATTTAAGAAAGAATTTCAATAAAAAATGAATGCTAACGAAAATAAATAGAAAGCGTATTAAAAAAACACAAGAAATCTAAAATAAAAGGGTGCAGAAATTACGATGAAAATTTGAGAAAATGAAAAAAAATTTGTTCAAAAAATGTCTTTCGCGTAACCAGTTTTTCAGCATCCATCTTTTTATTAAAATTTGTAACATGTTGTAAATATTTGGGACATTGTATTATTCTAAGGTTCTTTGACCGTATTTATTTAAGTATCTGGGAATTACAAATTCATCGTTTGCAGTTAGTCTTGTGTTATGAACATGCACTTGATCGTGCTACGCGTGTCTTCCTTCAATCCCCTTTCGCGTCATTCATATCTGTAGTCTAAGAATTATAGTGAATAAATAATGGTAATTTTATTCCTAATTTTGTCATTTCGCAAACTTTTATGTCATCTTTCGCTTGATGCGAACTACTTCCCAAATAAATTTTTTTCTACTTCTTGTTTTATGACCACCAATGCCCGTTTTATCTAAAGTGCATTTGTGCAGCGAACTCATATAAAAAAGATTAGGCATTAAGACAAGCTTGTATTATAATTTTACCAGACTTTGAACAGGGCGCTATTCCAATTCCGTGTTAAAAATGGTTCCCATACGCGCGTTATGAATTCAGCACCTATGAAACTTTCTGTTCTATGAAATAGTTCATATAAAAAAAAGCTGGTGGCGCTTCAGTGGCAAACCATGGATGCGTGCAAACCTTAGGAATCTGTTAGCTGCCCGAGTGCGCAGCGACTATGGGATTTATTGATATCAAATTTGTACGTAACGAATGCAAGGCTGATTGATCTAAGCGTAATGAGTAAGATTAACAAAGGTACGCTTAGATGGTTCGGGCATGTAGAGCGAATGAACAGAGAGAGGAGTGTAAGAAGAATGTATGACGCGAATGTGAATGGAAGAAGAAGCCGGGGACGCCCGAGGAAGACATGGCACGATCAAGTGAATCAAATACTTGAGTCGGGCCATGTCAGAAGTCGGAATAACAGAAGGGAACGTGTGAGGCGTTGTATGAATGTGAATGAAGCAAGAAGTGTATGCCAAGATCGAGTTGTTTGGCGGTCCGTCCTCTCTGCCTACCCCTGCGGGGAAACGGCGTGATGGTTAGTTAGTTAGTTAAATTTGTACGGAAATTTTCCAACAATAGCTTTTGTATTGTTTTAAGTAGTTTTTAAAATAAGTTAATTATTTAAAATGTTAACAGTACTATATTATATTCACCAGCCATATTCGTTAGCCGCAGACGCTTTAATGGCTTTTAAAATTGTATCTTGTTGCTTGTTCGCTAATCTCCGGTGCAGTGATACGACGAAATTCCCTTCGATCTGAGGAAAAATAATTAATGTATAATTATAGATATGTAGATGAGGGTTTTTTTCCCCAACGAGATAGACCACGAAACGCCACTGATGACCACTGAAATATTCTACTGATACTCCCCTTTCAGTCCATCACCTCCACACGGCCGAACCGTTAAGTTTCACTCAAAAACTTGTATTTGTTCGATCCGGGAAGTGACGGAACACATCTATAAATTTCTGTTCTGTCGTTGGAGCACATTCAATTCAAACTTCCATCACAAATCACGGCTTGATTTTGTTGATTTATTTGCTATTTCTTTTTTTATTTATTTATCTGTTCGTTTCTCGTAGTAAGGCTTCCACGTGCGTGATACAACACCGAAAAGCCAGCTTCTAACACACACAGTGGTAGTTAACCGTTGTGCTTCGAGACATTAGTGTTCCGCGACCTTTATTTATTTGATTATACGCCCATCTTGTCTTTTACGTGGATTTTAGAACATAATATGTAGAGCTATAAAAATTATTTGAACATATAGATTTTAAACCATAAAGTATTGAACATTTTTTTTGTAAACAAATCTAACTAACTAACTAACCATCACGTCGCAGGGGTAGGCAGAGAGGTCGGACCGCCAAACAACTCGATCTTGGCATACATTTCTTGCTTCATTCACTTTCATACAACGTCTCATATATTTTCTTCTGTAATTCCGACTTCTGACATGGTCCGACTGAAGTATTTGATGATTTAAATTTTTTTTTTTTTTAATAATTTTTTTTTAATTTTATGTTAATCAAATTTAATAATGTTATTATTAAGTTCTGCAAGTATTTTTAGTTGTTAGCATTGTAACAGCTGTTTCGGCGTTTAAGGCCATTTTCAAACTGTTTTCAAACAGCTGTCACAATAATAAAAACTAAAAATACTTGCAGAACTTAATAATAACTTGATTTACATTAAATTAAAAAAAAAAAAGAATGGAGTTCTACCAATTAAACACAAAAACAATTAATTCATCTTATCTGTTTTTCCTGTAAGTAAATGTTTTCCTTTTTACTGTAATGTAATCTGTAATCCATAACGTTTGGGTAAAGGTACGCTTGCTTGTTTTTACTGCTCGACTCTAGTCATTTATGTGATCTCCAAATATTTAAAAAAACTTTTCCGTGGCTTGGAAAAGGTTTACGACTTCTATTCTGACAAGTCAATAAAACGATCGGCCTTGTCACCAAACTAAAACAAACA
Source organism: Halesus radiatus (assembly GCA_022606495.2). Classification (NCBI taxonomy): domain Eukaryota; kingdom Metazoa; phylum Arthropoda; class Insecta; order Trichoptera; family Limnephilidae; genus Halesus; species Halesus radiatus. The sequence continues at coordinate 16,092 of JAHDVE020006201.1, forward strand.
GAGAACCGAAAGAAAACGATTTAATAATAATACCATCACCGCCGAAACAAGAACCCGGCAAATTTGCGGTACCCTGTACCTGTATCGTGTGGCGACGTCCTCATTCCCCAGTCATCCGTGGCACACACGCTTATTTATAGTTGCTGCGATTCCCACATTTATATATTTAGCGATTTCGCGATCAGCACCGGACTACCACAGTAGCACGATAAAATATAGGTGTTATTCAAATACTCTTAAATGACAGTACCTCCAGGTCTTGACATTTGTTTATTTATTTCATTGTACGCCTTATATTTGACGGCCTTCGTGATCGAGGGGTTAGGCTCTCGACTACTAATCCGAAGGTCGCTGGTTCATATCCCGGCGTGCGCAAGTAAATTTTATTTAATTAATTTGTGTTATTACACAATTAATTCATTTAACAATAATATATAGTATATTTGCGCACGTTCCAGGGTGGAAGATACTCTCAGTATCGCCCTGGTGAAAGACCACCATTCAGAATTGAAACGTTGCTTGAAGTGGTTTTTAGACGCGTTTGGTGACCAGATCTGAATAGCCAGGTATTTCCTCACCTTCCTCTCCCCCTTCTTCTCTTCCCCAATACCTTCAGCCTCACAACATTCCCCAATTGGGGATGCCATAGTCTCAGTGGCTCCAGATGGTTGGGAGCAGTTGGGACTCTTGTAGGGTATTCATGTAAAAAAAAATAAAAAAATACGCCCATTTGGGCTTTTACATGAATTGTAGAACATAATATAAAGAGCTATCATAAATTACAAGTAGATAGAAATTCTATACCATAAAGTAATTAACAATCCTTTTCAAACTTTTAACAGTGACATAAAATAGAAAAGCAAAACAATATTATAACACAAATCATTAACGCTGCATTATCCAAGCTACAATACTACATATTCTAGGATTCATCAAAGCGCTAGTATAGATCACGCTTTACTGTATAAATGCCCTCAAAAAATATATCAACAATACCTCCAAACCTGTTGCCCAAATCATGCATTCTATTGGTCAATGAATGAGATTGATTGTTGGTTGTGTAAGTGTTGCAGAAAACTCTAACAGTTTGTCTTGTGTTCCTCGTCGGTTCAGTATTTGATGGCAACATATTACACTAACGTCCTTTAGCGGCCCGAGTTTTATGAATTTGTTTTTTTCATACATTTTAATCTGATCAAGCTGATATTAACCCTGGTATATGCCAGTGAGGAATGGAACTGGCAGAGGAAGGATGAAAGTAGATTGAATGCCGTAGAAATGAGATCTCTGATGCGAATGTGTGATCGTGTGAAAAATGTTGAGATTCGATTTAAGCGTATTTAGTAAAATTATTAAAGGGACGCTTAGATGGTTTGGGCACGTAGAACGAGTGAACGAAGAAAGGAGTGTAAGGGGAATATGTGACGTGAATGTGAATGGAAAAAGAAGCCGGGGACGTCCGAGGAAGACATGGCACAATCAAGTGAATAAAATACTTTTGTCGGGCCATGTCAGAAGTCGATATAACAGAAGAGAATGTATGAGACGTTGAATGAAGCAAGAAGTGTATGCCAATAACGAGTTGTTTGGCGGTCCATCCTTTCTGCCTACCCTTGCGAGAAAACGGCGTGATGGTTAGTTATTTATTTATTATTGTTTTTCAAAAATCCCTTTAAAAAGTGAGCCGATTTATACACGCGTTGAATTATCCGGTCACCGTAAAAATGGCAGCTTAAGAAAGCATAATATTATTTTTTAAATTTTGTGACTCTTTATTTACCTCGTTTTATTATATTCGCCCACATTTATTATTACCCCACCCCCCACCGAACCAATCAACTGCGACCTTACACATTTCCCAGTATGACAAAACGGAAGCCATAATTTGTTTTCCGAAATGTTTCGCAGTCACGATATCCATTTTCAATACACTCCCCAACAGCCATATTCAAAACTGTTTGAACGGCGACATGGCTACACATATTTCACATATTTTAGCTGTTTAATTTTCTAGCGATAGTCTGAAAGAATATTTGTCCTCTCTAGCACGAGGACAGATGAAAACTAACATACCTACATCAATCTGTATTTTAAAACAAACCTTTTCAGCATCACGTGAGTTTTTATTAATGTTAACATTAAAGTAATTACTATTTGTGCACGTACGCCATCTGTAAAATAAGTAAATTGAAAATTGACTAGTATTCCATATCAGGTTGGTAATAATCATATATCTTTATTGAAATTAAGTTTAACTCTAACTAAAATACATGTATAATAAAGTGCAGTGGTTTATAAAGTAGTAGATATGTAAAAAGGAAAATAATATGTAAAGAACGGAAATGCATAGTTATAAGTTTCACCCGCCTCACTTGGCTGTCCTGTGTTGAGGTAGTAATTTTGAATATTATTTAATAATACTTATATATACACTTATTTATAGGTCTCCATGGTGAGTGGTAACGATCCTTGGCTATGAATGTGGAGGTCGCGGGTTCAAATCCCGGCAAATTTTATTTGATTAAATTGTGTTATTTCACAATTTTGGTTTGGTGACCAGATTTGAATAGCCGGGTACTTCCCCACCTTCCGTCTTCCCCATGCATGGGAATGCCATAGTTTCGCTTGTTCCAGATGGTCTGAAGCAGTTGGGACAAATACAAAAGAAGAAGTTTTGCAAAACATATGAAAAGTTTTCTTTCATAAATCCACAACACTCACTAACGATGTTCCCGATAGAGGAAGCCGATACCGGTCATACTATTATTATTCTTGTCTTGATGTATGTGTAATCCAGCAGGAAAGTTCACAAGGGAGTTGCGCCACAGCCTTTTTTGCATCTGTGTATACCAAAAGCTCTTGAAGTTGAAATAGAGGCTGAGTTTGTAGCAAATAATTATTTTGTTTCAATACTTTTTTCTTCTTCATTTGGTTAATAAAAAAATGTTTTTCTTTGTCCTCCTCACAGGGGGTTTCTGTGCGAATCCTGACTAGGTTTTGTTTAAAAACTGATTGTTTAATCGTTTTAGTGCTATGCTCATTTTGCAAGTATTTTTGTAAATTGCTACAGATATTCTGTGTTTTTAAATAAAAAAAAGTATGGTATTCAATAAAAAAACTTGGACAAAAATCAATCAATTTTAATAATTTTTTTTTGAAATTATACAAGTAAAGAATGAAATTTTACGAATATTAAAGTTCTAATTAAAAAAAAACTACGCATTTAAACTACAAAAAATATTTTAAAATATAAGATTAGTTCACTTCACAATTGTGTTTTCCCGCACAAAGTCCATGTAGTCCCTTTTTTTTAGCGGGCGCATGTGAGATTGGATCGCCTTATCTCATTTGCTTTGCTGCACACATTCATTTATGGGAACAAAGGTCTCGTCGTCCGTAGTGCCGTCATTTGATACATTACGATCATCCGTAATACAACTAACTTCCGACATGGTGAAAAATGTCGATTCACTTTAGGGTGAATTTATTTTAACAGGATAAACAATAAATACAGTTATCAAGATACGCTCCAACCGCAATACCACCCCTCAAATTGAAGACGTGATTTCCCGAGGACGTCAAAAAGCACACTGAAAATTGCAGCGCTATAGCGCTGCGTCGCATCTTACACAACTAAAGCTTACAGCACGATGGTGCTGGGCCGCACTCTTAAGAGTTAAGCTCCTACGAAGTCCTTTTCAAGATTATGAATAACTCCTGATTTTTGATTTCTTTGAACCAGGTTTTAATTAGATTTTTTTAATTCCTTTGTCCATTGTTCGAAAATTCAAGAAAAAAAAATTGTCGCCATATACATATGTTATTCTAGCTGTTTCTATTTGCCGAACTGGCCACTAAGATTTACTATTTCAACAGCCGTCAAACACCTGAAGCACGGCGACAGTAGTGACATCTACATTTCCTGCATAATAATAATAATAATAATAGTTGGATGACTTGTATAGCGCCGTTTTTGTGAAAAATCACCTCAAGGGCGCTGTACAAATATTTCAAACCTAATAGCTTAATTCTCTTCCTGTTGTTCGCCTTCATTAGACTGTATTTATTTCTATAAATATATTAAATCCTTTTAAACATTGGTGAGTCGCTTCATTAACAACAGATCCTAACACACAATCCTTTGATTTCCATTATATTAAATCTGAATATACTCACCTCGTATGAATCAATCAATACCTAATTCTCAAATACGTTCATTATTCCTAAAATGATCATTGATTCCTAAACTGACAGTGCAGTGCCCTGATTTCCGCGTTAAAATCCCGCATAGAATATTTTTATACGCATTCTGATCGGGCGTATTTGAAAAATGCCCCGTTGTTTTATGCCATCGTTAAGGCCGCTGTAAAACACAAATTTACAAAGATTCTGTTCAATTTTCGCAGCTGTCTGTCTGTACGGTCTAGATTTGGCATAGTTCACTTGCCAACAATTGTCTCCTTGTGGAATTGCAAACAGTAGAATACGTAGTATTTACAAAGTGTTTTTTTCATATCAGCTACATTACATCTTATGACTTTGCAAATCGTTTTTCAGATTTAATTTTTAGATTTTACATTTCGGTATTATAATGTTAAGTTTAGCCTTCGGTTATTATTTGCATAAACATTATTATAATAGTGTATTGCCGGCTTTACCAGTGAAAATTCACTTTGACGAAAGTTAATTGATAATTTATTTAAATTACATTCGTGTAGGTAATTCGTATCTAATTTGAGAACAAGTTGTATGAATTTATTTTTCACTTAAAGCTTTAATGAAAATTCCTTTCGCTTTGCAATTTGTTCACGGGGTTATTATATAACAATATTATGTTAATATTAGACGTTAGTTGAAGAATAATAATCGAGAAGATTTGATTTTCACCAATTCTAATAATAGTAAACTCTTTTGATTAGTTATTCATAACAACGGTTTGTTATAATGTAGATTAACCCTTCCTTGCCGGTGCTGTCAACTGATTTGGTATGTTTCTAATTATGACAATTGTAAATATACTAAACACAGAATTCATGTTATTTGCATCTCTTTATACTTAATTATTATACTTTTGTCTAGATTTTTTTTTTCATGAATTCCCCGCAAGAGTCTCAACTGCTCCCAACCGTCTGGAGCCAGTGAGACTATGACATACCTATTTGGGGAATGTTGTGAGGCTGAAGGTATTGAGGAGGGGAGGGAGAAGGGAAGAGGAAGGTGGAGAAATACTTAGCTATTCAGATCTGGTCACCAATCCCGGTTAAAAGGAATTTTAAGCAACGTTTCAGTTCTGAATCCTGGTCTTTCACCAGGGCGATACTGAGAGTATATTCCACTCTGGAACGTGCGCAAATATACTATATATTTTTAAATGAATTAATTGTGAAACAGCATAAATTATTTAAATAAAATTTATATGCGTACGCCGGGATTTGAACCCGCGACCTTCGAATTCGTAATCGAGAGCCTTACCCCTCGTCCATGGAGGCCGTCAAATACTATATATAGTATGGTAATATGATATACTATTGTTCCATACTATGTCAATATTAGTGCAATACTAATGGTTTGGGCATGTAGAGCGAACGAACGAAGAATAGAGTGTAAGAAGAATATATGACGCGAATGTAAATGAAAGAAGAAGCCGGGGACGCCTGAGGAAGTCACGGCACGATTGGGTGAATCAAATACTTGAGTCGGGCCATATCAGAAGTCAGAGTAACAGAAGAGAATATATGAGACGATGTATGAATGTGAATGAAGCAGGTGTATGCCAATATCGAGTTGTTTGACGGATGGTTAGTTAGTTAGTTACATAATCATGACGGAAATGACATTGTTAGCTAAAAAGAGTTGCGCAAGCTCACAGCTCGAACAGATGCCAGGATCGAGTTGTTTGGCGGTCCATCCTCTCTGCTTATTCCTGCGAAGAAACGGCTTGATGGTTAGTTAGTTAACGGTAACTTACCAATCAACGAATTCACCGTTCATCCGCGGACAGTGATTTAAAATCAACTAAACGATTTAGTTGCCACTTATTACTATCCTCGCTACTGTCTACGTGAGACATAGTCATAACGAGTAGAGTATTGAACTGTAGTCTAAAGATTGCCCTGATGATATATATAAAAAAAATCGCCATCTACGATATATAGATTTTCCGTAGTTACCGTCCCCATATAAGTCACAGAGAATCGGCCGCGTCTTTTACTATGTTGTCGATGGAAAATAGAAGAATCTCGGCTGATGTACTCTTTCTGCAGAAAATTGCTAGATCCACCGCAGATTGCTCGGAACTCCTACAACGGATCCAATTACGAGTTCTCAATAGACTAACCAGATCGGACCATATTCTTAGCCTTGCTCGATGCAACATTACACATTTTTAACACGCACTACTCACAATTTGACATGTTTAATTCTGCACCACACTTCTTAAAGTCACACCGGCGATTTATCGAGCCTTTATAACTTCAGATACCTACTCACCCCATACTACCACCAGTCTATCAACTCTCTTATTAAGAGGAACGGCTGCGCTGCCTGTTTCATGCATAACTTAATTTTGGATTTGCGACCAAAATGCCCATCCAAACTGAATGATATGTTTTTTTTTTAAATTAAAGATTTATTAAATATCTAGTAAGCAAGAGAAGTTTTAAGAATGAAATTTTATTTTTTTTTAAATTATAAGTATATGCCGTGGAAAAAAAAATCATAATTTTAGAGCCAACTTAGAAAATTATTTGCGGGTTCATTGCATTTAAATAAAAAAATATATATATTTGCTATGTAAATACGATTACGTAAATAAAAGTATGAAAACAAAACTTTTAACATAAAAAAAAGGTTTTTTCGAGTCGATATTTTAAATTATCTACGGTAATTTTTTGTACTAACGTAAATTGGACGTTTTTAATTTTATTTAAAGTCCACCATAATGCTTATTTTAATATTTTTTTCTTTTATATTTCATTATATTTTCAAAGCAGATGGGGTAAAACTTTTTTTTATATCACCGTTTCATATAATTGTTAAAGATGCCTCTATAATCGCGACAAATCATTTCCTTTAACGGCCTATATTTCGTAATGTAAAACAAAAACAAATAAAATAGTTCTCATCCGTACTAGATATTTACTAAACTTTTAATTACAATTTGGATGGGTATTTTGGCCGCAAATCCAAAATTAAGTTTTGTATGAAACATCTCGCGCAGCCGTTCCTCTTAAGATATATACACTATTTTTCTTGTTGTTTTATTAATATAAAATCACACACATACATTTTAACGAGATCGACCCCTCCCCTCCCCACCCTCCCCCCCACCCTCTTCTCTTCTCCAGACCCCATAACAAATTACATGTAACTATTAATTTTATATTTCGTCAAGAATCACTAGATTCACTCATATATAATACCCAAGTGGAAACCTGTAATTTGTCAAATTTATATCGCTTGACTAGTATACTTCATTCTTTATGTATACTTTTACTTTTTAAAATAAAATAAAATACCTTCGATAGGCAGCGGAAAAAGAAATTGACTTGATATTTTAATCACGTCAAAACGATTGTCAGTGAAGTATAGTGGTCACGTGGTAGCCTTTTAGTTCTTACACTAATATCACTTAAATGGGGTAATTTTATTTAAAGAATTGTTGTACAAAACCATTTAAAAAAAACGTGATTCATGTTCACAATACAGGAAACGCGAGTTGAAGTTAATAATACACGCGTTAAGGATAACTTGAAACGCGAATTCGCACTATTTCAAGCATATCTCTGAATCTGTGAATGGAAATAATAAATTCTTTTCTAAGAAAATGTGACATTAATAAAGAAAGCTTTTGGAAGTAGAAGGCGAAAGGGTTGTATTGAAAGGGAAGGGGTAAACTAAGGGTGAAAAGACGGAGGTGTAAGGAATAGGAAGTATTGAGTGGGAATTTCAAAAGACCGGAAATTCTAGATGTAATTTCCGAATAAAAATCGCTGTAAATCAGAATTCAAGCGATACAAAAAAAAAATGCTACGAAAAATCAAGGATAGTTGATAACACTCTACGATAATATAATGAACATCAAAAAACTCCTTGGATAAAAACTAGTATCAAAAACAAGGTATTCATGTTTTTCAAAACGTGATAAAACCAAACCAAACATAACCCGATACATAAAATACTATGCTTACTTGATAGTCCCTTCTCTCTTTCTCCGTCCAATATACTTTAATATTATCGAACTTAGTCCAAAGTATCTATAATTACATGTTTATTATTTTTTAAAGGATTTGCCTACTCTAACTAAAACAAAAAATGTATTTCTTCTCAAATTCTATACCTAATTTACATTTATATAGCAAAACTAAAACATCACAACAAAACTAATTAACACACATCAATACTTGATCCACATTTAACACATCCACGTTAACACCTCAGCACAGGTTCTCCTAGTGAGGTGGTCACGACACATGACAATCCTTTCACAGTATCACCTCTTCAAACCTACCTTACACTCCACATTATAAAACACCACACAAAGCACCTTTATTATACTTTAAAATAAATCATATTAGCCACTTTGCGCCCTTGAGGTGATTTTTCACAAAAACGGCGCTATACAAATCATCCAATTATTATTATTATTATTATGTGAAATGGTATGTATAATATATAGATATAAATAAATAAACATCAAATTTTTAAAGTGCCTAAGTTCAAAACTCTTTCAATTTACTGTACCTTACGTAATTTTGAAGTTAAGCAAAATTTTATTTTCCGGATTCGTTCAAGATACTTTCGAAATCTCTACTAACTGATTAACCATCACGCCGTTTCCCCGCAGGGGTAGGCGGAGAGGACGAACTGCCAAACAACTAGGTCGTGGCACAAACTCCTTGCTCACTGCAGTGGCGTGCACTCCATAAAGGCTGATTAAACTGTGTCTAATAGTACTGTATCAAATTACATTATTTTTATTTTTTTTATATTTATACCACACAAGAGTCCCAACTGCTCCCAACCGTCTGGAGCCAGTGAGACTTTGCCATCCCCAATTGGGAAATGTTGTGAGGCTGAAGATATTTGTGGTGGGGAGGGGAAGGAGAAGGGGAAGAGTAAGGTGGGGAAATACCTGGCTATACAGATCTGGTCACCAAACACGGCTAAAAGCCATTTCAATCAACGTTTCAATTCTGAATGGTGGTCTTTCACCAGGGCGATACTGAGAGTATCTTCCACAATTAGCCAAAAGCTGTCAACTTCCTACGCTATTGAAAAAATTAACAAAGTTAACAAATTGACATTATCACTTAATAAATTGAATATAATATCGTATTGCGAATATTTTTCAACGAAGTCAACGAGTCAGCTGGCCAGGTACCTGTTGTTTTTAGCAGTATTAACACAAATAAAGAAATGATTAACAGTTTACGCTCTGTGAACAAAATTATCAGTAATTTTAATAGTCTTTTGGTTTTTAACGTCTATCTCCCTTCACAAAATAAACATAACTTTTTAAAAAATACATGTGGGATATTTTTACATTTATATAAATATCACGACATTTTCGAACCCTGGTTTTATTACACCTGGCGCCTGAATGTGCTCCAATAATGCAGTATATATTCTGCAGCCATGACACGTGACTAAACTGGCGAGTTAGCAATCGAACCCTGACAATTCACGTTCACGTATTGCGCATAGTCCCTTGGCTCCTAGTAGCATTGAGTTCGTCGCGAACTATAGGTATTGTGTTGTGGATGCCAATTTTCTCTACCCATTTTCATATCAAAAGGTAAATAGTGCATTCTAACCGCATTCCCTCTTCCCACGAAATGGGATTAAATTTATTAAAAAAAATATATATATACATTAAATTTGTAATTTTTTTAAATTAAAAAGTGTACAATAAATTATGCATTATTATATTATATATTCCTAAGAGTTAAGAAACTTATTATGGGATCACATGCAGAACCTGCAGTACAATTTTTAGAAACAAACATACTTAATATTTAAGATTACGTTAAGACATAATTAACATTCACATAACAACATTTACAACACATAATTTTGCATTTGTAATAAAGACATATCACTGGTACATTATAATATAAGTGTACAGAGACACTTATTATAAAGAAACACATCACCGGTAAGTTATATAGTTCAACTTATAATATCTTAAATTAACAAAATAGAAACATTCGTTATATAGAGACAATGTTGTGTATCCCTGCCTAAGTTTGTATAAATACCGTAGCATAAGAATTTCAACTACCAGTCTGAAAATGTCCGTAGTAGGATAAAACCGGTCCTGGTGAAAATAAATAAGTAGAACAAAGTACAAAAGTGTTTTCATTTCTATTCTAAGTATATAGTTCTACTTATTACAGAGACATATCACAGCATTAATCCTTAAGGGAGTCTTCCAAATAATAGAGTTTTTTTTTTGGAGAAAATACAGATACAGGCAGTAGTAATATCGAAACAATATAAAAATATTTGGAGAACTCGCCTGTATCCTAACCTGTTTCCTAACCTGTTTCTCACTGATTAAGCATCTTTTTATTTCCTGATGAAGAGAGCTTCGCTTTTCGAAATATCTTGATATGTATATTTTTAATTGATTTATTAATAATGACGCCACAAAGTGAATACTAATCTTTTGAAGAAATAATCTAAGATGCTCTTTGATTCTTATATTGGACATTAGGTGCTGTTGTCTTACCGATGTAAAATGCCCAATATTTATTGCAATTTGATTTATGGATCCCGAGTGGCTTATTTGTTCGCTATTGTTTAATTAAAAAAAGTATTCATGCGTGTTACAGATTAGATATATGATAACCTACCCACATTTGTGATGAATTCATTTACATGGTGTATACGATGTTATATCGTAGTTAACAAATGATTCTGTGTCACTTGAACAAAGCACGTTGGCATGAATTAATTACTTACTACCTTCGCTTAGTACAATATAAACTGACATATCTCACAATCTAGTTGTAGTTAACTTGCAGGTAGCTACTTAACGTTAAATAAGCTGGGATTTCTGATTGTTATTATTTATTAATTAATCTATTCACTTTGCTTTGTCTTTGTTGGTTTAGGCTTTGCCTGTAGAATTGCAGCACATAATGAGTATAATACATAGAATTGTGTCGCGGTCGTGTAAGTAAGCACGATTTTTCCCTGCTTCTGGTGAAAACATTTTCAAACACAGTTTTTATTTTTTTTCTTGTTAAGTTACAGTTAGGGCCAGTTTTATAAACGACTTAACAAATTTCTGTTACGTAACGAACCGTTTTTAGTTAACGGATCGTTATACTTTGGTAACCTTATATTTTTGTCTTGAATAATTGCCGTTCCACTTTAATTGCCCGATCAGGAATCCATTTTACAAATGCAAAATATACATTGTATTTTTATTTTAAAATAGTCTATAGTGTTATAGTTATATTAATGAGACTAATGAAGCGACTCACCAATGGTTAACAGGAGTTAATTTATTTGTATAACTGTTATAAAAACTTGTAATTAAATTTACACAATATAAATAAGAACGCGAGTCAAATCTAGCCGAACATCAGTAAACGAATGATTCTATTAGGAAAAACCGGCGACTATATAGGAAATGTAGATGTCACTACTGTCGCCGTGCTTGAAGTGTTTGATGGCTGTCGAAATATTTCAATATTAGTGGCCAGATCAGCAGGTAGAAATAGCTACAATACCAACGCTGATGTATGACTGTGACAGGAACTGTCAGACAACTGACTAACTGCCAATCACGCCGTTTCAGAGTAGGCAAAGAGTATGGACTCCCAAACAAGTCGGTCTTGTTACACACTCCTTGCTTCATCCACATTCATGCATCGTTTCATACATTACATTATTGTTATTCTTACTCTTGACATGGCCAGACTCAAGTATGTGGTTCACTTGATCATGCAATGTCTTCCTCGGGCGTCCCCGACTTTTTATACGATTCACATTTGTCACATTATACAATTAAACCATATGCGGAAGGGGGTTCGTAAATAGGAGACTTGACACTTCCAAGCATTGTTTATAGACCTTATACATTATTTTTCTAAGCTTTTAAAAAAGCGGATTAAAAAAACGTATTAAAAAAACGTTCGATTGAAACAAAGGCCAAGGTGTGTTCTACTCGCAGTATCGATAATATTTACAGGCGATAAAATTTCCAAATAGAGTTGTGTGCCAAGACAGAGTTGTGTTAATGTCCTTCCTCTCTGCCTACCTGGGGGCGATGTCTGTATCTGTAGCTAACGCAAGTTAAATCGGCCATAAACAACCCCTTTAGATAGTTTTCATAAACGAAGCGTCGGCTCTTGCGTTTGTGTTACGGATTTATCTAACTTGTTAGCGCTATACGGACTACCAAACTGTCAAAATGTGTTGTTTCCTTGCGTTAGCTAACGCAAAAGACAGTTAGTTAGTTTTAGTTATAGCGTACATTCGATACGTGGAAGGCACTGATTGTCTCTGCCCACTTTTGTAAGAATTTAATTATTGCAAGTAATGCAGAACTAAAAGAAACCACTGTACCTTACGTAGTGCTGTCTTTTTTTTTATACGGAATAGAAAGCGATACAAATTTAAGCACCGCATTTTTGCAATTCATATTTCAATATGCAATGAAAGGATGTGTTTTTTTGGACAGCTTATTTAAAGTCGGACTCTATTGTTACTCGTCGCTTTCGAATTGTGGTAAGTACTGTTATTATTATTTGACGAATCATATAGCTAAGTTTAGATTTTTTATTATCTTTTCCTTTCTAAAGGCATACCGCTGATAGCTCCGTTGTTTTATCTTTTCCCTCTGTCTCAAAAAACGCGTAATATAATGTAATATATTTGGATGATTTGTATAGCGTCTTTTTTGTGAAAAATCACCTCAAGGGTGCTGTACAAATATTATTTTATTTTCATAAATTAATTAAAAATTAGTTTGTATTCACCACTTTATTGATATACACATATGAACATGTTTCGAAAGCGATTTTTAATTTCAAATTTACCATATATGTTTTCTTTTAGATTTTAGTATTTTTATTCATTTATTGCATTATAATTTTCCTCTACTAATATTTTAACATAATTAAGAAAACTCACTTAAAATATTTAACAAATTTACAAAAAACTTGACCCAATTTATAATCCATGCATAAAACTATAATGCTATAATGTGACCTTGGGATGGGGTACGTACCCAAGTAAGCTCACATCTTTTGTAAATTTTGTAAAACATTATGACATAAATGAAATAAATAAATAGAACGTCTGATACATTCTCTTCTGTTCTGGTGCCATGTCTTCCTCGGAGAAGCCGGGGACATCCCCGGCTTCTTCCATTCACATTCGCGTCATATATTCTCCTTACACTCCTTTCTTCGTTGAATCGTTCTACGTACCCTAACAATCTAAGCGACCCTTTCTTAATCTTACTCATTACACTTACATCAGCCTTGCATTCTTTACGAATCTCAACATTTTTCACACGATCATACATTGTTTTACTACACATTCCTCTCTGAGATCTCATTTCTACAGCGTTCAGTCTACTTTCATCCTTTCTCTGCCAGTTCCATGCCTCACTGCCATGTACCAGCACTATACTTCATAGTTAAGTTTACTCATATACTATTTTCTTACTTGGGAAAGACTTAAGACGAAGCACCCTTGGAGTCGTATTTCACAGAAATGGCGCTATACAATTTTTCATGCAGATTTTACGGCGTTGCGCAGTAAGGTTTTTTATTTTTTTCTTTCTGCTATATCGGTAAATTATTTACAGCTTGCTTCGTTTTCGACGTGAATTTAGTTGCTTTCCATTTTATGGCTATTCAAGCTTGTCAAAACCATCGTCAAATAAGTATTCAAAACGTATAATCTTACTTTTTTTTTTATACCAGAAAATCGCGTGAAAAATACGACAATTGCATTAATTTCCATACGATTGCGAATTTCGCGTTATTCTTGTGAAATTCGCGTTTTCACAAACGCGAACCCATTGTGTATTATTAACCCTTACCACTCCTTTGTCGGGTGCCAGCCGTCATCACTATTTGAACGCTACAACTCACTTGTCGGCTGGCGGCCAACAAGACAAGACGTGTGCGTGATTATTCGATAAAAAAAACATTTAAATTCACGTTTGAATAAGATTTTGACTGTTTTCCGTTTTTGTTTTACTATAAAATAACCCTTTTGTAACTGCCTATCAATAGATGAATATTTTGACATTATTTAAATTAGAGTTGGCTGACAACAAATATAAAAAAATAATGGAGTGGTAAGGGTTAATACTGTGCCATTCTATGCTCTTTTTAGGCAGTTAAATGGATATTTCTTCGCTATCTGAAAATACTTACGGTAGCGTAGATATTCAAATTAGAAAAATTCTTTATTTTTTATAACACCAGAACTAACCGTTTTCAAAATTTTTTCTGATTAAAAAAAAACAATTGTTTTAAGATAATACAACGATTACGACTTACTTAATCGAAAAACCGGAATAATATGACATTATTCTGGTGGAAGCAATTAAAATATGACGCAAATTATTTAATATTACAAAGGTTCAAGCAATTTTTTTTAATTACGTAACGCACACAAAATCGAGGTCAAGAAATATTGAAAGATTAAACAGGGCGGATTTCGTAATTTAAATTGAACATAAATTTTAAATATCAGTGGTTGATATTATTAAATTAGTCAAAACGTATAATTCATCAAAACAAGGGAATAGTAGGCGTGTGTGCTCACGCAAGTTTACCGTTTAAACTAGCGAAGGTAAATCGTTCATCTTTTTTTGAAGCTTTCGTACACGCTGCACGAGAGTTTCGGAAGTGTTGGAGCCGAACGTTCGTATGAAGCGTGCGCTTCACGAAAGCGGCGAGAAACACATCAACACGTCAACAGAGTAATACTCTTAGGCCGGCATTACAGTTGTTTTTGTGGTGTTTACATTCATCAAGTTGCATCTTAATATAATAGTAATAATTGGACGATTTGTGTAGCGCCTTTTTTGTGACAAATCACCTCGAGGGCGCTGTACAAATATTATTTGGTAGGGTTTATCATTATTATTTACAAACAAATACCGAAATATACTTGCATGTCAGGTCACTCCAGATTAGCTCGTTTTTTTATAAAATTTTACCTTTGGAAGAATTTGGATATGATTTTGAATGCACAGGACACAATATTAGAAAACACTGCACATTGTGTAATGTTGCATTTACTGTTTAAATATTATTTCTTATAGATATTATATTTATTAGAACGTTAATGGCTAAAGATTAATCGGTATTTATTTATAATATTAATGTTTTTTTTTGTAATCCCCACAACCCAATCCGATTCATATTAACAGTAATACGGTAAGCCCTTAAATTCAGACAAGGTACCTGCGAGCAAAAATCGGCCTTAAGCTCCCTTCATTTCAAATCCAATAAGGTCGATTCACATTCAAAACGGGACCTGGAAATCGTTGATACGCCAAAACCCACCGTCGGTCTATCGAATTTCAAACAAAATAAGGCTCAGATTCGTTCAAACCGGCCACCCTAAATAGTCTGGCCAAGCGAAAATCCACCTTCGGCCTATCGACGTTCAAAGAACGTAAGGCTCAGAGTGGGTCAAATCAAGTTTCAACACCCCCCAAAATACGCCGTCGCGGCTGACTTTGTAATGCACACACTCATTGCTTCATCCGCATTACAACATATTCTAAATATATACAAACCAATTGCAGGACTGCAATAGGCAAATCAGCTAGTAACATAGTATATTAACAGAGTATTTTGAAAAAACCGGGCATTGGCACTTTTGTCGCGAATCCGGAAAGAGATATATTGATGGGTTGGTGGTAGTTAGTATTTGAGTAAAATCTATGAGTGGCGTGCATTGTTCTATGATCAAAGGTAAGCTGTATGTTGTTTTTATAGATCGGTTGTGAATGTATGGATATTTTAAAATGTCTATTTTATCTTGATCTTCCACCGATTGTTTAATTTAATAAATGAACGTACAAATATTTACCTGTGTCTTAAATAACTGCCGCAATTTAAATAAATTTTCTTTGTTTCTTGAGGTAGGCACAGCTTTTAAGTCTTTATGGACTGCGCGCCACTGGAAGGTATGCCAATAAATCGGCCGATTCAAACATCAAAACATGAAAAGGCACATTCCCAAAGCTTGCAAAATATTATCAATGAGCGAAAGTTTTATGCCCTTTGATGATCGATACTTCTTACGTGTGTTCATTCTTAGATATCCTTTACTATACTTTATACACAAGCTTTGGCTTGACTCGCGCCGCGGTAGTTGGACTTGAAGTAACACATGAGGCTACGATTTAAACATTTCATATTTCATGTATTATGAAGCATTAGCTTGCGAGAGTCGGGTTGAAGTGTGAAGCGTATGTGAACTGAACGAAGCGCTTCACACGTGAGCGATTCATCGCTAGCATAAACAGCGTTCATTTGGCGAATCAAAATACGCTGGAGAATAAATAAATGGCATAGTAACTACCCTAAGGGTCCCCACACTGATTGCCCGCAGTTGAAGGGGAGGAAAGTCATTTAAATATAGCATCAATCATAGTCCACCCCTCGGGCTGAATCTACTACTGCCTATGGGTGGTAAGTTGTTCAAATGCTCACTGGCCTGAGATGCATAGCAAGAAGGGAGATTACCCCTGAATTTTAGACTTGAAACGAAATGAGAAAACAACTCAATATATATGTATATATTTTTTTTATGTATCCCTCGCACAAAAGTTCCAACAGTCCAAAACCAGCGGGATTATGGCCTACCCGATTTCATGACAAAACAGAACATTGAAGAAGAGGAAAAAACTAACTTAACCTAACCTTTTTTTTATCATGTTCTGTTTTATCCCCTTACCGTCATCCTTGATTGTGGTTTGTTGTGAGACTGAAGGGAGAGGGTTGGGGGAAGAGATGGGTAAGAGAAAGGCTTGATAAATGGCTATTCAGAACTGATCACTAAACCCGACTAATTCTATTTTAAGCAACGTTTCGATTTTGAATGGATGGCCTTTCACCTGGGCGATACTGAAAGTATCTACACCACTCATATAGGAAAATGCACCACTAAAAAGAAGAAGAAATATGTATTTTACACCCTTTGAAGTCATTAGGTCAAAATCTATTATGTCCAAATTACAACGTTTAAGGTTTAATAAAAGTGGTCCTTCGAGCCGGATTGTCGATGTTTTTTTTGTTCAGCCCTTTATTGATATTTTTTTTGTAATAAAACAAATTTATAATTACAGGTTTTGATCGGTAAATCTCATATTTTTGCGGGATTATGGTTACTATGTAGTTTTTGAATTTACGAAGGTCTTAGTGTGTACACCTTCATTACTCGCTCTATACAGAATTTCACACAAACATACAAAATTTTACCAGCTTCCTATGGATTACGGTTCATAACACAGTACAGAAAACCAATTGTTCAACTCAATGGGGAACAGGGAACCAAATCTGACCCAATCATATAGTTTTTCGCTCTCTTAAAGAATTATTACACAAATATTTTTCTGGTCCGAATATTCCTGTTACACGGAGAATTAGGCACTGATCCCATTACCTACAAAATTGAGACCATTTTCGACCTATTCCGATTCCCATTTGAGGAAATTTGCGAGGCAAAGAATGTGGGGAGGGGAAGAAGATATGGAAGTTGGGTTCTGGAAGTTTCTGGTAATTTAGATTTGGTAATTTAACACGGTTATAGACATTTTGAGCATCGTTTCCATTCTGAACGGTTGTCTCTAAACAGGGGTGGTATTGCGAGTATCGAACACAGTGTTTCTCAACCTTATTTATCCCATGCCCCACTTCAAAGAAAAACAATGACTTTAGCAGCGACTGGAAATGCGCCCCACATTGAGGAACACTGCTCTAACAAAAAGTATCTAAGTTATCCATTAAAATAATGATACAAATTTGGCGAATCGAGTCATACCTGTCGCTTATTGCGAAGCATGTATTAAAGGCGAACCGCTGAGAGCACCATTGTAAGCTCTCCCTCACTCCCATGAACTACGAATCTAAATGACGCATGTAACAGAAAGAGAGATTACGACGGTGCTATCAGAGGAAGGATCATTTTGGCATACCCCTGGTAGTTCCGTCGTAACCTCTCTTTCTGTTACATGCGTCATTTATGAGAAAGAGAGATATGTTACAACGGACCTCTCAACGACAGGACCGTTAATCATACCGCTGATAGCTCCGTCGTATTAGAAGGAGATAAAGGTTACAACGGACCTCTCAACGGCAGGACCATTAATATTATTCCGTTGATAGTTCCGTTGTACCCTCTCTTTCTGTTACGTGCGTCATTTATGACAAAGGGAGATATGTTGCAACGGACCTCTCAACGGCACCACCATTAATCATACCGCTGGTAGTTCTGTCGCAACCTCTCTTTCTGTTATTGCACCGTTAACGAGAGAGAGGGAGAGGTTTCAACAGAGCTCTCAGCGGCAACGACACCCACACAATTCCGAAGCGTTAATCCCTTTATCCTGTAAGTTGTCACCATAATGAATTCCGTAATAAAAATGGCCGCGTTCGTGTCGCTAAATTGTATTTTCTCATAAAATGTTAACGTGACGTTGGGACACGCCACCGGTACCTCCGATCTAAGCACCCCCACAGCCGAACGTATCGTCAGCCATGTTTCTACATGGAAATCTTTCAAATTAAAATTAATCTATTCTCATAAAAGCATTAACGTTGTGACTTACCATAATAAGGAACACCAGTGAAAAATATAATGATTTTAAAAATATGTATTCATATAGATCAGCTAACGCCGATTCTGAACAAATAACTATATTTAAAAGATAATAAAAATCATCTTATCAAAACGGCTTGTTATTTTGGTACCATTGCATTTGGAACATCTGACGTCACGTTCGCATTCTGTTTTTGGATTAGTATGAATTTTTAAACCCTTGACTGTGTGCGGAAACAATGAAAACTAACTAACTAATATTTAAGTTGGAACGTCACTATGGATAAAAAAAAAAAATTGAGGTAATTTGCTTATTATAATATTAACACATACACTTGTTTTAACCACCGGTTCAATGGTTTTGGCAGTACCGTTCCTTCGTCAGGACAGTTTTAAAACTAACATCTTACAAAATAATTTATTTAATATCAACGGTATAAGCATACCATAAACAATATTTGCATGTCGCTGTTAAATACAAACATGAGAATATAGAACAAGTAATTTTTAAAAGTAATTCTTAATTGTGACATTAGGTCGTACAATGACGTCAGAGAGTATATTAAGAGTAAAAGTACATGAAGGATATAAAAGTCAAAGATATGCCTACATATAAAACATATAGTAAACTTGGGTTAAATTAATATTGATTAAAAATATTCGATAGAATATCCTTCTTGTAATTACTTTTCGTGCAGTTAAATAGATCTGCCACGTCTGCGTATGTAACTTCATGTAATCTAGGTACAAGCGAGTGTTTGTAATGCTCAGTCCTGGTGTTGTTACATTTAAACAGGATTTTGTAAAGAGCAGTTCTCGTAGGCATATAAGTAATGACAGACATACATAAATATTTAGATGGTGGAGTGGGAGGCGACCAAAGGGGGAGTGGTAATTTGAGGTTTTCGGGAGGAACAGAGTGGTTCACTGGAAAAATATCCACAATTGGACTATAAGATCAATTTTGAATAACCAAGTAAATTAATATTATTTATTTATTTTTCATAATGTTTTACAAAAGTAGCAAAAATTGTGACCTTACTGGGGTACCCCGTTCCAAGGTCACATTGTACATGGTTTTATGTATGGATTATAAATTAGGTCAAATTTATTGTAAGAGTGTTTTTTAAGTAAGTTTTTGTAATTATGTTAAAGTATTACTAAGGAGAATTATAGAGAAATAAATTAATAAAAATCTAAATCTAGAAGAAAACATACCGTGAGCGTTAATCTCTCTCCGTTGCTACATCATATCTATATTCTTCCTTCCCGTGTCCATAATCCGCATCTTAATACTTCTTTTGAAGTCGCTTAATTTTGTAATGGTTTTTATTGCTAGAGGGAGGGTGTTATTCTATAATACTAACTTATTCTAGAAAACACTAGGTTTAGAAAACGGGCAGTGAAAATGAATAAAAATATCATTATAATAACAAATAAAGGACTGTTACAGTCGTTTGAGGTAATATTTTAATTAAATCTGGAATTCGTGAATAATTTCTGCGGTTTTTTGGATTGAAGGTAAATTGTTATAGTTAGTTATTACTATATAGAGTCAGGCATTTTGAGTACGCTTAGTGTAAATTTTGTAATTTTTATAATATTTTGGTATCCTGTGGATATAATAAATTGTTATTTATTTAACTCAATATTTATTAAAAAATCATTTTCACCCTCTTTCCACAGTCAAGGAGTTTTCGTACTAAGGGTAGTTACCTACCTGATTTACTAGCTAATTCTTACACTTGTGAGTTATGACTTGTCATCTTTCCTATTCCCGTTTCATAATCGAGATGGTCCCCAGTCCGCCTGTAGTTGTATGCCAGTGTATGTATGTTAGGTTGTGTAGTGCATGTGCGATGGGCGTCGTCCTCCGCATGGCATGTTGCAAATGGACTTCCTCACGGCTTTTGACCACCGTAATAACTCAAAAGTTCACCATTAGGAGGTGTTTAAATGAATGCCGGTTTGCGTGCTACTGCCGAGAGGGCCTATTAAAATGGCCACCGAGGGGCTATAATTGGCCCGTGCAACCGACGAACCGGGCGCCAACCGTTTGTTCTCGTTCTCCCTCGTGATTTTTCAAAAACCTACTAACACACCGTGTTTCTCAATTGATTATTTCTCGATCTAAGTATTTTTTTAATTTGCAATTCTTAATCCAATCCTGTACCTCCCTCTGTCCTACGTTACTGTATTGGTTCTACGTTGTAACGACCGAACTAACTAACTTTCATTTTGTGCATCGAAAGGGTTCACAAGAATTTTTTAAGATTTTATTTTATTTTTGCGTCTCTAAGGACGATACTTGGCTATACCCATCTATCTATATTTTGAGTACCACTCCTTAGAGACACGTAGAGGTATTGCTCTTCAAAATATTTTTTTTCTTTTATTTAACGGTAACATATTTAACAGCAAAATTCTGGCTCAAAATTTACCTGTGGAGAGAGCTAGCTACGTACTTCCTAAATAAGGTGGATCAAAAAATCGATCGGTTCTTTTATGTCTTATAATGCATTCACAGGGTTTTGGCATTGCATATACTCTGCAATTCGTTAAATATTAATATATAATATGAAAATACTTTTTAAAAGTGGAGAACAATAATTTCAATCCTTTCCCGGTATGTCTTTGTTTTAAATAAAATTAACCAAAATTTTGTAATCCGCATTAAACATTAAAGTTAAGTGTTTATGAAAAAATAAAACTACACCCTAATCTTTTTTTTTTTTAATTTTAAAGAAAAACCCTCGACAGTATTTTTTAAAGATATTGAACATTTTAAGATTAAAAAAATGAATCATTTTCTTTTTAAATATATTTTTTTACTAAATTCGTTAGTGCTCACTAATCAATGGTTTGCGACTTCTATCCTTAGGGTAGGTCCCCATCGAGCAAAGTATTTAATTTTCCTCAGGGGTGAATAGTCACTTAACTAGTAGTGTCGAATGTGCGGTATTTTAAGGCATGCAAGCCAGTTATTCGAAATGGTCACTTTTGTCGAGTGTCCAATGGTGTGGACATTTTGCAATGAGCGTCTTAATAAAAGTTTATTATTTTCGTCAGGACATGGGGTGTAATAATTACTCGTGTAGCATGTATTACTAGGGTGCAATGCATAGGTGATTCTGTGGTCTAATGGACTTTATATTATATGGGGTTTTGTGGGTAAGGGTTTGGCAACAATGCAAATATGTAATTTTTTTTCTGAAACTGATATTATTTTTTCAAAATATTATGTTGACCGAGCTTATTTGGGTTTTTGTCATTTTTTTTTATACTGGCTACTTGTAGTTAATACCCAGATTCGCCAATGTTTCAACAATTTATTTTTTCAATCTCATTTCTTATTGAACCATTGATCAGTGCAAAATTCATTGGTTGAATTATTAGCTCATAAAAGTTTATACGAACAAAGGAATAATATTCCATACTTTTATCAGGGTCTCAAAATTCGTTCAGTTAGATCAATTCTGTGGTACAAAATTATATTTCAGCACATTAATAACCCTATATATATAATACAAATAGACTAGAGCACACTTACAATACTCGTCTCAATTTTAATGAAGGGGTAATGGTTCCTAAGCATGCAAAGAAATATGGAAAAAGATTTTTACATCACATGATTCCTAGCTGTTTAAATATATTACCCCCTGAAATAAAAAAAAATAAACTGTATTAAAACTGAACAATCTAATAAATATATTGAAAACTTGACTATCTGAAAGAAGCTATTTGTATTAAATAATAATGAAATATTATTCTATATGTGATTTATTGTGGTCGTTTATGTTTTTATTTTATTTTTATTTTGTTGTTGAAATATTCCTGAGAAATATTTGTGGTTTAAGTTTGTAACATATGTTATTTTTTTAATGTTTTTATTTTATATATATGTTTTGTAACTTTAAGTGTAAATTTTGAGTTTTGAATAACAAGCTCCCGTTAGACAAAGTACAAAATAGTAGTTTATCGGGTCTTTTTTGCATTGTATTTTTTTTAGTAGCTGCGTTTACCTAGAAATCCCAGACAGCAAAGGATCGGGAAATTTGATGACGCCAGAGCTCACCGTTCAAAAGTTGAATTTTTAGAAGAATTGACCGGGCCACGATATCGCTGATCCAACCACTTTAATTGTACATCTGACTATGGACTATAGGAAACGTTGACTCAATAAGGCCAAATCTTGGCTGAATATCTCAAAAATACGCCTTGAAAATCTTAAATCACACTTATTATGGCACAATCTTATCATATATAAGATCTAGTAAATAGCAAAAATGACACATTTTATTATCAGATATATCACAGAAATCATGTCAAGTTGAAAAAGTGGACGACTTTTATTTTACCGCCGGCATAATTTTCAGATTCGTTTTACACTTGACGACTCGAGTGGCGATGGCAACTTCGACAGTAGAACTGCGAACGAAACAGTACTACAATGACAGTTTTGATCAAATATACTCGTATATGTAAATGAAT